>JAATLQ010034496.1:173392-216467 GCA_013421005.1 Heliconius erato x Heliconius himera
TTTTCTTAGGGGATTTCGAATAAATTTTATCACTTGAGCCTAATTTGGTTACAAATTTATTTGATCGTGGCGTCGTTAACAAGCGTGTACACACTCTTGGGCTATCGGGGCTGCACTCTTTAGTGCCCTGACAAGGCCGTTATAACAATATATCGACACTTGAAAATTTGATAAAATGAAGACGACACTTCACTTAGGATTAAATAATAATCCCCTTTTTTTTAAATAATACGTTTTTTTGGGTATATTGAGAGCATGTCCGATGCATAAAATTTTTATTATTACGAGTATACACTGACCGCCTTTATGGTCTTAAAGTACCTAAATGTATGAAACAGTCCTGATTGTTTATATTGTTGTTACTTTAATAACTATGTCACGGCCCTTATAATAAAAAACATGTATTGCGTTTACATATAAAATGAGTTGAAAAATAATATGTTAAATTTAGAGGTCTCTTTTAGGTATCTACGTAGGTAACTAATATTAAAGGTTAATCGTTTAAATGTATGACAAGTTAGAAACATTTACTATAATAATATAAATAATAAGCCTCACGCTGTATCCCGCACACAGCAGGGTAGGCAGAGGGAACCTAGTGTTGAGACACTCTGTTCCCCATTTTCTGCCGAATTCTGGAGGCATTGCGTGTTGAGTGGCAGAACTCAACGCTGCGCTTAGCCTCGACACCAGAGCGAAGAAATGTAAATATAAATTTAAGTAAATATTTCATCTCCTCGAGTGGGGATCGAACCCACAACCAGTCGGTTTTACAGTCACATTTCGTGCCACTGCGCCACGACTGGCGCATATATTATATATTCGAAATAAAATATTTTTCATAAATAAGCAATGCTGAAAATTGAAAATATAACCCCAAAAAGCTTAATATCCATTTCAACGGTGGTCTCGTATAAATTGGGTTAAATCTGATCTGATTCGAGATATGCTAAGATATTCCTTATCGATGAACAATATTCATGTAGACCTCGAGTTCGTGTATTGAAAAATATTTGACTTTTATAGATGGAGATACATATCGTTGACTTAATGACTAAATGAGGCGTTCTTTCTTCTATGCGTAATTGAAATGTGTTAGAAAGTTTTGAATTTTTTTTTTGTTATTATAATATTTAAATACCTGTCACCGTTTCCCAAAATAGGAAGTATGGAACCTAGTCCTTTTTATATTATCAAATAAGACTAGATGGGATTTTAAAGTATAATCGATGCGTGAGATTTACTGGTGACTGATAATAATTTAAAATATTTTTTGTAATAGATTAAAAATATTGATATGTATAAATGTTGTTATTTTAATGTATTTTCTGTTTCAGATACAAATAACCATTTTTATATTTCACTTTCAAGTATATGAAAAAAAACCAAAGGAAGTTATATTTTAAATTCAATTTATTTTTTGTTATATACCTACAGCCGTGTACATTTTAACAAACGAAAATTAAAATATTCGTACTACCCATATAACATTTTATAAAATTATATAGTTTTAACTTCTTTTTTAATTTTCAATACATTTTAACACTGACATACTATACAACCAATTTACCAAACAGATCAGTCCATTTTCAACCATTCATCCATTTTTTTCAGTTGTAATACGACATCATAACACAAACTGTTGTTTTTTTTTATATCAGTAAGTATCGTTAACTTTGTATATTATCCTTGAATTTCGACCTTCTATATAAAAATGTAATTAGGCGATATACAATTATATCCATACAGATACAGGGTAGTAAACCTCGAGGATTGATAAAATTACATATTGGTAAATGAGAGAAAATTGTTTTAGGTTTAATTATAGAGTTATTTAAATTTTTGTTTTCAGCTTAATAAAATATGTTGAAGTATTTAAAATTTATATATATTTTTATTAATGTAAGTAGGTATAACTTTCTTAACGTTCCAATTCTAAAAGATAATTTTAGATTTATAAAGTTTCTTTGAATGGTAAGTGCCTGAAGTAATGCTACACATGCACTTGAGAGCTTTACGTATCACGTACAATGCAGCAGCAGTAGGCAGTGGGAACCGGGGAACCTAGTGTTAAGACAATTTGTTCCCATAAAAATACTTCCGTTCCTCATTTGAAAGCTATATTTTAAAGATTCTTCATATCATAATACATATTTATATATAAGAACAAACACTTTACGGTTTTTTTTAAATAACGTTATACAAAACCAAATGTCAATACACTACGTACTCCGCTTTCCTGAATTCAATAAAACAAATATTAAGTAGCGGAACTTAACGCCGCGTACATTTATATATTAAGCAATAATATCAATTTTAACATGTCACATAATTAACTTTAATTACCATTATATACCATGAAATTAAAAAAATATATAACATTATAAACAACTTCTCAAAAAAAATGAATAGCCAAAACGTCCTGTCAATATAACATGAGATTGTGCTTCAGAAAGCGTAGATCACTGTATCGAGTGTAGGTTGGCCTGAACACGACTGGCCGGAGATAGTAACTCTTTGCCGAGGTGTTATATTTGCACAGAGTGGAATTGAAATATTATTATAAATTTCTTATCATAAATTCTATAGATATACAGATTTGTGTTTTCAGATTTTGAAGATGAAACAATGTATTTTTGTTATTTCCATTTCTAGTTATCAACTTCTCTCTGATAAGATAAATAGAAATAGTGGCGTCGAAATCCGCCATTCTACACAATATCTTGAATTTTCGTGGACAATGGAGTGTCTTGAAATTAGACTCTCTTAATATACGAGTATGTGGGGTTATGAAGACATTAAATTCATTCCAACTTTACCACTACATGAATTTTACTGAGATTTAGATTTTGATTTATATTTTAATTAACAGTTAAATATCAATAAATTATGATTACTAAATTACAGTAAACTTAATAAGGTATTATTGATCTTTATCAGCTATAATTAGACAAAAATATATTTACATATATGTAAACTGTATAATAAATCATATATTATTTTAAATTATAAATTTTTCATATAAAATGCATCCCTGGTACGCGTGAAGTGCAGAATAGTGTCGACTCAGTGCTCTGATATACTGCGCAGGAGCACCGCGGAGGCACGTGGGATGCCAGCATAACAATGGTGTTACTGCATTTTCTGTCTTTTTCATTTTTTTTTTTTTGTGATACTCATCTTGTCGTGGCTAAAATTGTATTTCTCTGGATTTTTAAACGTTTTTTGTTTTCATGAAATGAAGATTAATTCTTTTAAATAATATCTATAGTATATATTTTATTTTTTATAGTATATGGGTGTGAAGTAATTTGTAAATAAAAATCATAATACTTGTATTTTTTTTTAGCTTCACGCTGTATCCCGCACACAGCAGTGTAGGCAGAGGGAACCTATTGTTAAGACACTCCCGTTCCCCACTTTCTGCCGAATTCTGGAGGCATTGCGTGTTGAGTGGCGGAACTCAACGCCACGCTTAACCTCGACACCAGAGCGAAGAAAGAGAAATATAAGTTTCAGTTAATATTTCATCTCCTCGAATGGGGATCGAACTCACTACCACTCAGTTTCACAGCCACACCTCGTGCCGCTGCGCCACAACCGGCCTCAAACTTTTCTTAGACTGACATATATCAATCATATTTTACTTCTAAAATTATTAACCTTAATTTCTTAAAAACTAAAATATAATAGTATAAAATATTTTATAATACTAAACAATATTTTTAATAAAAAAGAAAACATATATATAGAAAATGATGTCTATTCAAATTCGTTATTTTGACGTTTGTTACGAGCATATTGTGCTGTTAATCATCATACCTAAGCACGCTCGACGGTGCTAGGTGTCGTTGGGACTGTTCGTGTGACGTTACTCAATCGACTTTTCATATACGAAATCATTCCATAGCCACCCACGATGTTACCTATGGTCTTTAATTTTATATATATTTTTAAGTTACACTCTGTGTCTCGTACACAGCGGGGTGGGCAGGGGGACCCTAGTATTAGGACATTTCGTTGTGCGTTTTCCGCCGAATTTTGGAGGCATCGGGTGTTAAGTGGCGGAACTCAACGCCGCGCTTCACCTCGACACCAGTGCGGATCAATTAAAATAATAAATATTAAATTAATTCGAGTGGGAATCAAGCCCACAGCCTATCGCGTTTACACGCCTGTGCTCTCGTGACTGGCTTTAATTAAATATGATTATATAAAAATATAACATTATGATGTAGATGTAGAGCTTAAAGCTTAAGGAAATAAGAGACATACAACGCATACATAAGTAGAATCGTTTTAATGATGATATTATTTCTATATTAAATTATAAATAGATGTCAGTCATGGTGCAGGTGCACATGTATGTGACTGTAAATGCAACCGGTTGCGGGTTCGATTCCCACTATGATTGATAAAATTTGTATTATTATAATAACGCGGCGTTGTGTTTCGCCACTCAACACGCAATGCCTACAGAATTCAGCGGAAAGTGGAGAATGGAAGTGCCTTATTGGGAATGGAGAGCTTAATATTAAGTTCCATGGTTCCTTCTGCCTAGCATGCTATGTTCAGAATGCCGGGTGAAACTAGAAAATACATAGATACCTCAATTTCACTATTTGCATAATATTTTCTTAGTGTTAACCTAATGGATTGTAAAATAAATAATAATATTTATTAAACAAAACAAAAAGCATTTAAATATATACACATTGATATATTATGTTATCATTATACAATACATAAGAAATTGTATGTTAAAAGACGTGTGCCACTTGCGAGTGACCCCGGGTCGTCTCTGTCTGGTTCATAATTACCAGTAAAATAACCTGATTGTGATCACACGCATACGTTCTTATTCATATGTTTTTTGATGCTGTGGTTCTCAAATTATATTAATTTTTTTTAAAGTTTATCTATGTAGAATGCGGTTATACATGTTATATAGTTTCTTTAACAAATTAATCGGCAAAAGTCAGTATTAACTAAATGAAACTCAAATAAATAATAAAATAATTAACGCAACTATCAATGCTATAACTAGACATGCCATACTCCTAGAGATGTGAGAAAACCGATAACAATATGCTTAAAAGGATTTATTGAAACCCATATATAGATAAAGGAATCTTCACATAAATATCCGTCTGTGATTCAACATCTACAGCCATGCAGTATAGCAGTTAAGACTAATAATATTTTTTTAGCTTCCCACTGTACTCTGAAAATCCTGTATCCTGTAGGAAACCCGGGAACCTAGCGTTAAGACACTCTATTCCCCATTAGCACACTTCAATTCACCACCTTCTGCCGAATTCTCGAGACATTGTTTGTTGAGTGACGGAACTCAACACCACGCTTTACCACAGTACCAGAGCGAGGAGTTGAAAATATTAAATATTCCATTCCCTAGTATGGTAATTAAACTCACAACTTTCCTGTTAATACTAGTGCCACTTGTGCCACTGACAGCACGAAAATGTAATATACCTACTACAAACTAATATTAGATGAAAAATAATAGTAAAAAGATTGAGAACCACTCCATTCACTAATACCAAACGTTGTAAGCACGTCCGAACAGAAACACCATTTTGTCTAAGCCTGTTAAATAGCCGACCCGTCGATACATCACCGAAAGAAACAAGCATGTATGTATGTATGTATGTATGTATCATTTAAAATTTTCTCTTCAATTAGATCTTTTGTTGGGAACTACAATCTAAATTAACTGTGTCGTTTTACATTGATTTTGCGGTATCATTCGATGTTTAATACTATTGTATTGTACAACTATTATATGTATTGGTTTGCATTTGTTTGTGTGATATTTAACTGAAGGTTGTATTCGTGAGAACTATTGTGATGGTTTTTGGTATAGTGCAACATGTAGAGCGAAAGTTTGTTTTTGTTTAAACTCGCTTTTTATAGTTTAAACCATTTTATTATAGTTATAGAGTATTTTATATAATATGTGTGTTTTGTTCTTTTTAAATATATGTGAATAATTTGTAATAGTACTGTCATGAAAATATGTGAAAAACAGAATAGATATATTATAAATGCAAGTTCCAAATTGAAAATTTAATTATTATTTTATCCAGCTTCATTTTATGAAACTGAAGAAAATAATAATAAAATATTAAAAAATGAAAATAAAATAGAGAAATAGAGTATGGAAAAGAAAATACAGTATGGAACTCTATTTTCTTTTTATTTTATTTAGGTGTTACGTTTTGGATATGCTGGAAAATGGCGAAATTTAACGCCACGCTTTGTCTCACCACAATACGGCGTAATCAAACACAAAGCGACGTTTGTTTGCCAAATCATCAACTGACTTACTCGATTTTTGTATAGGTCAATATTCGAATTCTTTCTTATTTTTATTGTTTGGATAAAATAAAAAGGTAACTACAAAATGACTGGAATATATCCAAATAAAGAGCTCGGTTCAGTACATCTAAATGAAAAGACCTTAAAATTGAGAGTAAAAAAGCTTAAATCGTTAACAATGTTGATTCTGCAAATAATAAAGATCACTTAGCTGATTCCTTTCATTCGGGCGTTCGATGCGAAACGTCGATCAATTTAATTGATCATTCAACGTGATCTGTGCTAAACTGGAAATATTTAAATGCAAGATATTATATCAATTTGCAAAGATCAATCCGTAAATAGCCCACTTCATCATTTTGTGTCTAAATAGAAGGAATAGAAGTTTAAAAAGCTGACCACAGGCTTTTAATCTTATTGACTTTACTTAAAAAAAACTAAAATGAACGTAGACACTATATGACCGGTGAAATCGATGACGTAATTTTTCGAATTCAAAGAAAAACTCTACATTTTTTTCAGTTTATTTTATTTCCGTTATAGAGTTTGTTACATATTTCTATCGTGACTTATTTTCACCTTCAACTAATTAAGTCAATTAATAAAATTTTAAAATCATTAAGAAATAATTGTATTTGACATTTAAAATTTTAAATATGAAATTCAATATACTTAATATTTATTAGTCACTTCTTCCATTTCTTCCGAGGGTTTGACCTCCGCCGTTGAACAGGCAATAAGGCTGTACATAGAGAACAGTAGTGTCTTAACTCTAAGTACTCTCCGCCTGCCATACTATCAGAAACAAAGCGTGAAGTTACCTTCAGATAAACATTAGATTTGCCTGATCTGAGCGAGCAACTCATCATTGCATTCTTCTGACAACCCGTAAGCATTGTCGGGGAATTCGGTAAAGGGCAATCTTGAGTCGATTGGGCGCGACCTTATCTCCATTTATGGTTCGATCTTAAAAAAGATTTATGATAACGCACGGACGGACGACGCTCACAAACACTTTAAAATAAATGACAAGAAGTAACTTCCAATTGTGATGGAAATACTTTCTGCAGTAAAATTAAACGATAACCCTGTCGTTTAGAAAGGTTTAAATGGCTTAACAGTTTTATAGGAACTGTTTAGTTTTTATTTTGTAGGATTTTACAATTGTGTGTTCCATTTTAGATTATTCGGGATGTAGATTTATGAAATTTAAATTAAAAAAGGATTTGATTTCAAATTTAAATTTGGTTTGTTTTTCCTTTATGTAAAAAAAGTTGTAAAATTATGCCGATACTCCATAATACTAAACAATATATGGTAAATAAGTGCAAGTTAAATCTTAATCCTAAGACATGAAGGTACACGCTTCCATGTAAGCAGAAGTAAGATAAAGTAAGCAGAGGAAATTAATTGTTAAGACACTCTGTTCCCCAATTTTCGAGACATCGAGTGTTAAGTGTCCTGTCAACCTGGCGCGTTTATAACCGCATTCTTGTACCCCTGCGCCATGACTGGCTTTTACAATTTTTTTTTGTGTTCTGAAATAAAATAAAAAATAATTAGAATAAAATAAAATAATTATTTTTTCAAATAAACAAAAACCACCAACCAACCAGTGACATGCAAATATAATTAAAATATGAAAAAAAAATCATTAAAAAAAAAAACACATATACTTTTAAAACATTATTAGTTTACACAAGGTTTTTATACGACGACTAACTATTTGCAATATTAATTCACATTTAGTTTTAAATGTTCAACGATTTCTAGTTTTAACCTGCGGGTGGTCTACCAAGTACTGTATTACATTGTATGCAAAACATTATAGTAAGGGACTAGAATTACATTAGTAATTATTAGCTTTATACCTATTTTGCTTACTAAGTATTCTAGCACTAGAGTTTTTTTCTTACTTCTATAATTGATTTTTTTATTTAATTTCAGCATATTATTATTTATATATTTGAGGCCAGTCGTGGTGCAGGGACGCAAACGAGCGACTGTAAATGCGACGGGTTGTGTGTCCGATTCCTACTGGATGAAATAAAATATTTAAATTGATGTAATATTTTTTGTTTTTTCTCGCTCTGGCTACGAGGCAAAACGCGGTGTTGAATTTCCAGATTAAACACGAATAAGAAAATGGGGAACGGAAGTGTCTTAATACTAGGTTCCCTTTGCCTACCCTTCTATGAACGTGTGATATTCAGCGTGAAGCTATAAAAAATATATTATATACAAAATAGTTTATCATTATTTTGTTTACTAAATAAATTCTTTTATAAAAACTTGTACGTAACTTAAAGTTAATCTCCTTCTTGCTAATTACGATTAGCATTAAATTGCAATAAGAGTATTAGATATCACTGATAGTGGCGGTAATGTTTACATTTTAAAGTTATTCATATTTAAATGTATATTCTTGTGTGTTTCAACATTTGTAAGAGGATCTGATTTGAGGCCGTCGTGGCTCCACAGCACAGCGTGGAGATGTGACGACGACGACGATTGTGGGAGTTCACTCCCCATTAGGGGATTGAAGTATTTCGTTTTCCTCGTTTGAATATGTGATCAAAAAGCTGTGATGAGTAAAACAAGGAAAATGAAAACACAATATCTCGAATATTGGATTAGGAATTGGTAATACAGTCTCTTAATACTAAATTAAAAAAAATAAGTATATCATCTATATTTTTTTTACCTATAATATATTTATTATGTAAATAGATATAAATATCAATTTGTACCTATTATAATTACTATTTTTGAATAATGTTATTTTTATTGGCGCTTATATATTATATTGGCGCATATTTTGCATTTCTCATATACTTTTATATAATTGAAACTCCAAGCAATGTCAGTTGTAACTTATAGTATATCGTTAAAAAAATATAAACACGCTTTTCCATACCTAGTACTACAAGTGCTATATCACGTGCTCGTAGCTAGAAATTGTAGAACCTAAACTCGAATGATTTTCTCTGAAGAGTTCATCATTCAAATCCTGGCTCCATCATCAGACCAGCTAAATTGTACCATATTGTATCATCATGTACCTTGGCTCTTCATATACTTGGTTATACGAAGTATAACTACCAAGTTTAAAATGTCTAAAAGTGGCTTAAATTCAGTTTCATAGACTTTATTATATAGTTTAAAAATACAGCGAAATCAATAGACAGCTTAATGAATAAAATGTATTAAAGATTATCTATAGAAATTATTTAAAATTATTACTTCTGAACAATCAAAACCACTCAGGCTGTCTCGAAAGCAAGCCCCATTGAAACATTTTATACCATTGAAGAGGTTATCAGAATAATAATAACATTACAATATTTTGTACATTAAGTGAGAACGGCGTTGTGCGTCCTGAGATAGGGATGTGGTATTAAAAATCTAACAGAATTGAACCCACAATTATCGCCTGAAGCTTATATGGCCGATATTTTAACAGTTACAAATAAAATTTAACGTTCACTTATCTAATATAATATAAAATGAATATTTACTTGAGTGCCGTTTCCTGCTTGTGAGTTACGTTTACTTCTTTCTTATGATATGATTGTATATTTGTAAATTGAAATAATATGTACAAAAAATTTATGTAAAATAAAGAGATTATATATATTATAGTTGATTATGAATCTTTGCTTTGTTTTTTTTAATAATATTGTACTTTTTACTATATATTTTAGATATTATATATTTTAGACGATGTAATATATGTATATCATTATTAAAGCAACAAAAAAAATATTTTTTTTCCTGAAAAATTAAGTCATACATTAACAATAGAGGAAAAAAATTAACTGAAGAAATTATTAACATTTATTGTTTATTTAGTTTTATTGTATACAAAATTATTCGATATATTAAATACATTTTTTCTTCAGCCCCTTCTACCATCTTCTAAAACTACAACCGACGTCGTAGGCGTTACTAAGTCTCCAAAAGTAAGGTGCGTGTTATTTTTACTTGTTGCCTGCAGTGCGACAACAATTTGTTTTATTAACAACACTTAACAGCTCTTATTAAACATACGTGTTATTTTTCGAAATGCTGTTGTTATAACGAAATTTGAGTTTTATCATATATTAAATGTTTATTTTAATGCAAGGATTCCGTAAGTATACTTTACTAAAGGTAAAAGGTAAAGCAATTAAGACACTTTATTATATGCAAATGGACTTCGAAACACATTGGACCACACGAGTGTTATGAAAAATTATAAAATGTGTAGAGTAGAACTGGGATAGATGCAACAATGGGATGGACCATTAAAAAATGTATTTCCAATTTTTCCCGACTACTAAGAAAGGGTTATGTTATTCGCGTTGTATATATGTAATATTCTTTATTACCTCGTATCTCCAGAACCGCTGAACGGATTTAGATATTTGAGGTATCATTAGATTCGTATTAGCAGCCCAAGTGTTCTTAGATAGGTGACGTTAATGTTAGATGATGAACAGTCGGGACCTATAAGTAATTCTTCAATCAATAAAATCTTTACCAGGAACCCCGCATAATTTAAAGAGGTCCCGACTGTTAATCCTAATAAACTATTGGGCTTGTTTATTTTCTTTTTAGTTTGATACAGTCGGGGTTTTTATTTTTACAAATATTTTTTTATATAAACATGATTTTTACAAAGTGCCCCATTGTCTAAGTTGCCGTAAATTTTCAATAGGCTTGATGCCCGTAGGGCTTTCTACATTTAGATAGAGGACGAAAATGGTCACGATATAAATACGATGACAAGGCTCGTCAAAGAGTTTTGTATCTATGCCGTGACTATTTTAATACTTATTAATAGATATTGTGATATGTTTTTGAATAGAGGCCGACAACAAGCATATATTAAATATTTAATTCACTGGTTGGTAAAGTGGAGCAAAAACCTTGTAAAGGATCAATTCAGCAGGAATTTTCAAAATAAAAAATATATGTGGAATATCTTTAGCAAATTCGATGCGACCTCAAACGCCTCGAGGCCCTTGTTATATACAAGGGCCTCGAAGATCTGTCAATTATACTGTTCTTCGCTTACTAATTACTGTATGGTAGAAAATGAGCAGGTCAAAAAAACAATTAATTATTAAACATAAAGGATTAAGTTAGCTAAACTAAAAAATCACATAAAATTTATATTTGGGAAACTAGGAAGTTTTTTTCAAAAGGTGGGGCATCTATCCCAGTTTTACCCTATGTTTAACACCGCGACTTCCTTTATGGGCCGATTGATTACTATTAACTATATGCTTAATTAAAAATACCTTTTAAAAACATGTTGTATATTTTTATAACTAATTTTAAATTTTACTTTATGAGGTACATATATTACGGGTAATTAGCAAGCCTTCCTTGGCCATTTTTAATTAGGGTATTTAAGGTATTACCTTTAATTTGAAATTGTAAAGTATAATTTTTTATTGGGCGCAAATTGGTAGAGCATATCTGATTGTACGTATTTAAAAATTGAGGAGAATTTTATGTAAAATCATGATGCAAGCTTAACGACAAAGTACGACAAGGCCTATCCACCACAAAAATATATAAGTAATTTCTCTAGCAATCTTATTATTAGTCTTTGCTTCACGCTTTATCCCGCACACAGTAGTGTAGGCAGAGGAAACTGGAGAATCTAGTGTTAAGATACTTTCAAGCCATTGCGTGTTAATGGCGGAACTCAACGGTGCGTTTTGCCTTATTACCAGAGCAAAGAAATGAAAATCTTATATAGTTCATGCTTCTCTTTTGTAGTGGGAATCGGACCCACTACCGTCGCGCTTACAGTCACTCCTATATATATTTGATTTTGTGCAATACGTGAAAAATGCGTATTTCATTATTAATAAAAATATTTTCAGTGTATTATAAGCAATTTATAACATCATCTTAAAAACAATCCCTAAAGCATATTTTGACACTTGCTTGAGCGAGTATTGACTGAGCCAGTTTAATTTATCAGTCTGCTCAATCTGGTGACGTTTAACCTTTTGACTTGAGACAAAACATATAATAAAGACATGCATTTTTTTCTGTATATATGTATGTAATATATTTAAATTTAAGTAGATTATAGTAGTGTACCTACTAATAAGTATATATTTTATTTTTCATATAAATGTAGAGTAGGCGAAAATAGCTTAGTGATTAAAAGTTGATAAAAGGTTGACGTAATATGCTTTTAGAGATTTTAAAGAAATGAAAAAACACAGTAACCAAAAAATATAAGTCAAATTAATATTTTTTTTTAGACAGAAGACAGGGTGAACCCTGTATCCTGTACATGGCAAGGCAAGGCAACCCGGAAACCTAGTGTTAAGACACTCCGTTACCATAAAGACTTTTTCAATCCCCACTTTCAACGCCACGCCACGCTTTTCATCGATACCAACGCGAAGAAATAAAAATATTAAATATTTCATTTACTCTAGTAGGGATCAAAGCCACAACCTGTCACGTTTACGGTCACACGCTTACGACTCTGCACTACGACGGCCTCCAAATTAATGATGTTACAATTAAATACAGTTATACCAAAACAACGATAGGTAATCCTTAAAAAAATCAAGATACTTTGCTTCTTCTTACATAAATGATCATCAATCAACCCTATAAATGCTCACGTTTAATTCCTCGACCAATAAAATCGCCTAATAAATATCTAAGCCCATTGTGTTTTGTTATTTTACGATCAAAGACATGTTTCGATTTTTCAAATAACGACAGTTCGTGATTTCTAGCTCTAATCTTTTTCTTTTGTTGTGTATTTAAAATTAATTTTATATAAAACAGAAACCTAATACCTATACCAATAACCTGTATAAAATCCCATTACTACAATAAAAAAAAAACTCCGTTTACCACTTTTCGAGACATTGCGAGACAATGCGAGACAACGTCGTACCTGAACGCCGAATCTTGCTACCAGAGCAAGGAGTGGAAAATAATTCATAACCCCAAATGAAAATTTAACCCACAACCGTCGCTTTTACAGTCAGATTTTGTACCTCTGCGCTACAAGTGCCTTTTTTCTTTTTTCATTATGAAAATAATAAATTAAATAATAGTTATTATTTCCCTCCCTTTAATATTAAGAGAGATTATAACATTGTGCAACTATGTAATTTTTCAAGTACGTAATAAAATCTAAGAAACTATATTGAACAAGCTTGTAAAAATTGTATCTAAATTCTATCTCCTCGAGTGGGGATCGAACCCACAACCAGTCGGTTTTACAGTCACACTTAGTGCCGCTGCGCCACGACTGGACTCAACAGAGTGTATTAGTTAACTTTTAGATTTGTATCTCCGACCACATTTCTTGTACTTTTGAGTGCACAATAAAGGTGTGTATTTATCTAATGACTACAATAGTGACGTACAACTTCCTCAATATATACTTTAATTACTATTTCATATGAGGAAATGTATAAATAAATTATTATTTACCTGATTCATATTTTTATTTATTAAATGGAAAATTGAAGTATTTTTTTCCTTAAAATCAAACTGTTATTAAATCTATATTTATATTATCTATAAATTATTAATCATTTTCTTTTCAAATCTCGTATTGAAAAATATCCCTAAAAAGCTTAATAAAAATTATGAATATACCATATAAGTATTTACATAACACAATTTTAATTTTGTACTCATGACGTCGTTGAACCTTCGATATTTTTATTTTTTTGTCAAAAAAATTCCAAAAAAATGTTGTGTAAATATTGCCCAAAAAAGTGCGCATCTTTGATATAGGCATGGATCTTAGAGATATACTACCTCTATAATTATAAAACTACATCGTATATGAAGTTCTTGCCTAAAATTAGAACTATAAAAGAAAACAAGATAAATACAGTTTGTTCAATTATATAATTATGAAAATTATCTATTCAACTACCAGAAACGGAGCTGGTTCCAACATAAATCAGTGATCAACCGCGTGAAAGATCCTATCTCATGATATCCTCTCGTATCTTGAATAAACAAATTTATTTCAAAATAATTTACATATCCTAACAATGAACAAGAACCAATAACCAATAATGTAAAAAGGCTGACACTAATGTATATTAATATGTTCCGAACTAATTCCAATGCATATCTATAAAATGTGAGAATTGATTTCTTTAGCTTTTGTGATGCATCCTACATCCTTGTAATAAGGTTGCCTTTACGACTATACGTGGAGATTTGTGGAGTTTTGATGGTTGCTGGCTGGTCGGATTTAAAATCTGGGTGTCAAGTCATCGCTTCTTAATCTATATTGTAATATATTTTATTGTTTCACTTACAGGTTAATTTTGGGTCGTTCGCCTTTAAAAACATGGAGTTGCATGCTAAAATTTAAAATATCAAAGAATTAAGGAAGTATAGAATTTTTGGATGTTCAATTTTATTAATCGCGTTCAAAACGACTCACGTAACTAGAATAGTCAACATTTATTGATAAACAACAAAAAGATCAACGTGAAAGATCAACAAAGCAAGATTTCCAAATTAAATTCCACAGACATGATTTAAAACAATTCACAGCGGTAAAGCTCTGAGCTAATCAGAACGTTAAAGATTGTGTTGGAAGACAAGGAGAGAATAAAATGGAGGAGAAAAAAGAAACAATCATAAATATAATACAGCAAGTCATACTTTCCGACGTCCATCGGTGCTCCATAGATCTTGAAGATAGCACCGGCTGGGTGTTTGCCAGTTCAATTATCATTATAGACGAGATTCAGCCGAGTCACCGTGTTGTGGGTGACCCGCATTAAATCGGTTAATTCAAACTATTTATCAAGTCAATTCGTTATGCATAAGATCTGATTTTGAAATTGTTTGGTGATGTTATGGCGTGCGGTCCATTGTGTGGCGCGCTAGTTTGATGGGTGTGTATTATGCTAACCGATTCTCGATTCAATTGATCGATACTGATGAATTATATAAAGGACTATTGTTTTCAGTTTTATATTAGAGCGGATTTGAACTATTCACACAATCGATTCCACTTTTTTAATATATCAATATATGTATAAATATATTTTCTATGTTATGATGCTATGGACCATAACCATTAAGCGGCTTTTATACTCTAAAGCATGCGTCAAAACAAAAAAAATGGATTTACAAAATCATTTAGTTTTATTGACTTAGTAAAAAAAAATGTTATGTTGTGAAAAGATTTCATGTGATTCACACTAGGAAAATATAAAATATATAATAATGAAATATTTAATATTTTCTTTTCTTCGCTCCGGTAACAAGAGTACAAACAAAGTACGACGTTAAATCTCGTCATTTTACATGCAATGTTCCGAAAATTCACCAAAAAGTGAGGAACAGGACTTTTGAGTTGACGCAGCCAGCATATGCAGGATGCAGAGATGCGTGGAGCTAAAATTGCTTTATTAGATCAAACCATAGAATCTAAGTACAGCGTGGACTTCCACGCACTTCCTTTTATATTTTTTTCTAATAAAACATGACATAACATATCCTGTAAGTATCACAACAATTGAGATACATATAAAATTTTAATTTTATAAAAAAAACATTAGAATCACACTTAAAGGAACCTGGGAACGTAATTAAAACAAACCATTCTCCATTAACACCAATCTCTTAATCTAAAAAACAAAGAAAAGGCTAAAAAATCCACGAATTAAATAAAAGCGAAAATTATTATAAACTAAATCTCGACAGTCAACGGTGCCAACATAGCAGTGAATGTCCAAAACCAAAGAACGGGCAGCAAGTACAATGACACAATTGTCCACATCCAATGAATAGATTTACAATGCACGCTTGACACAAATGAGCAACTAATTGGAACGTTACGACATCACATACTATATAGCCGTGCCAGATCGTGTGGGAGACTGGCTTAACAAAAGCTAATGATTTAAATATTTTTAGTTATAAAAATTCTACTGAATACTATTTAATAACGCTTAGTTGATAAAAAAACAGCTTCACGCTGTATCCCGCACACAGCAGGGTAGGCAGAGGGAACATAGTGTTGAGACACTCCGTTCCCCACTTTCTGCCGAATTCTGGAGGCATTGCGTGTTGAGTGGCAGAACTCAACGCCGCGCTTAACCTCGACCAGAGCGAAGAAATGGAAATATAAATTTAAGTAAATATTTCATCTCCTCGAGTGGGGATCGAATCCACAACCCGTCGATTTTACAGTCACACTTTGTGCCGCTGCGCCACGACCGGCCTCAAGCTTAGTTGATGTTAATATGTTTTCTGTATCTCACATATATATATAGCAGAGTAAGCAGAGGGAACCTGTGAATCTAGTGTTAAGATATTTCGTTCCATTTAAGACATTTCCGTTACCCAATTTCCACTAAATTCTGGTGGCGTTGCGTGTTGAGTGGCGGAACTCAATGCTGCGCTAATTTTACTTTAAATTTTAATTAAGCGTATTGTAGTGCAGTAAGTTATATTGAAATCATAGAACGTTATGTAACTTAGCCTATATTCTCCATCGATAAATAGTATTATATATCCAATACAACATATTTTTTTTGTTTGTACCAGTAGTTCCCGAGATTATACGTTCAAATAATCTCTTTAGTTTTATAATATGGGTATAGGTATCATATAAATGTAAGTAAACATTTCCTCGAGTGCGGATCGAATCCACAACCAATCGATTTTACAGTCGCACTTTGCGCCCCTGCGCCACAAAAAGACAAAATATAAAGAAGACAAAAAAAATACACAAATTACTAAAATAGCAATATATATTTGATTACAATAATCTTAATCGATTAATAATCTGTGTTTTTTTCGATGACTGCTTTATATATTAATTCTAATCTAATTAAATAAATATTTTAACCAAAATGTTACCTAAATATGCACCGTTGTTATTGCGCTTAATAATATTACACAAACTTTTCGTTTTAAAATATTTTATTAATAAGTATATATATTTGATATATGTCCAGAATCCGGCAGAAAGTGGGGAACGGAGTGTCTTTACACTAGGTTCCCACTGCCTACCTTGCTGTGTGCGGGATACAGCGTGAAGCTGACTTTTTTTTTTAAATATAAAAAAATATATATTCAATATTTCATCATTCTATATAATAATTATCCTCGATAATTATATAAATTACGCATGGTAAGTACATAATTTGAGATATGATGTCAGGGAAATCACATGTTGCAATTAAATATTCGACTACTAATATTATGCTATTTTACTTCCATTAAATTAAATACGATTTTTTTATGAGATTTTATTTATTTTATCCCGTATTTAACGTTGTATTTAGTGAATTTAAAAACCCTAGTGTCAAGACACTCCGGTTTCCGCTTTCTGTTCCAATTCTTGACCTGGGCTGCTAAGTGGTTTTAAAAGCGAATGAAAATATTTTTTTCCTTCGAATAAGTATAGAACCCACATCTACCGCGTTCACGGCCATATGATATCCCACTGCGCCACAATCAATAAACAGCACTTTAATCGTAGTAGCATGTCTGGTATTGATATAAAAATTTTACAGTTTATTTTAAATATATATTAATATATCTGTAGAGGCCGGTCGTGGCGCAGAGGCACAAAGTGTGTCTGTAAAATCGACTGGTTGTGGATTTGATCCCCACTCGAGGAAGTGAAATATTTATTTAAATTTATATTTTCATTTCTTCGCTCTGGTGTCGAGGCAAAGTGCGGAGTTTAGTTCCGCCACTCAGCACGCAATGCCTCCAGAATTCGGCGGAAAGTGGGGAACGGAGTGTCTTAACACTAGGTTCCCTCTGCCTACCCTGCTGTGTGCGGGATACAGCGTGAAGCTGATTTTTTTTTTATATATTAATATTTTATTTTCAAAAAATCTAAAAATATATTTGTTAAAAATGTTTCTAAAATATTTTCAAAAGTATAAACTCCTACTAAAATACTTACTTTGTGATATGAACTTGAGTTTTACATTTTTAGTTTTATAATTATAATTTTAATTACAAACAAACATTGTTAAATATCTATTGCTTAACGAAATAATTGAAACCTATAAGTTTGTCCATATTTTTTTTTTGCTCAACCAACTCCAGAGAGGCCAGTTGTGGCGCAGGGGCACAAAATGTGACTGTAAAACCGACTGGTTGTGGGTTCGATCCCCACTCGAGGAGATGAAATATTTACTTAAATGTATATGTCCATTTCTTCGCTCTGGTGTCGAGGCAAAGCGCGGCGTTGAGTTCTGCCACTCAATACGCAATGCCTCCAGAATTCGGCAGAAAGTGGGGGACGGAGTGTCTTAACACTAGGTTCCCTCTGCCTACCATGCTGTGTGCGGGATACAACGTGTTAAATAAAAAGAAACCCCAAAAAACAAGGGATTACTAAATATTAAAATAACCGTAGAAAACATACAGTTGAATTTTTAATTACCTCTCCTATTTAAAATCGGTTAAAAGAGGATAGACTACTAAGAAAATGATTACAAACATACTGTAATCTTAAAAGTCACAATATGCATACATCACATCGCTTTTATCTCCTGGCGATAATTAAAACGTGCAAGATTTATAATGAATATAAATTTTCCTCTCAATTTTATCCTTAAGTAATTATTTCTCCATTAATAGTTAATAGACTACTATCTATTATTAGGTATATTTGAAAAATAATATTAAAATATATATTTTTTTATTTTTATCATTATTTTTTATTTTATTGAATATATACACATAGAATGCAAGAACATTTTTGTATAAAAACTAATAAATTGAGGCCAGTCGTGACGCAGGGCCACAAGCGTGCGACTGTAAAATCCACAGGCAACCCACCAGGTTCGATTCTCAGTCAAGGAAATAAAAAAAAATCGTATTTTAATTTTCTCGCTCTAGCAAAACGAGGCGTTGTTTGTGCCACTTAACCCCCAATGCCTCCTGAATTCTGCGGAAAGTGGGAAACGGAAGTGTTTTGATGGGAACGGATTGTCTTAACATAAGGTTTCCAGGTTTCCTTTGCCTATACTGCTGTGTGCTGGAAACAGCATGAAGCTAAAAAATATAAGCTTGGCCTTTTGTTTATTTTTTTATTTTACTTCGATTGAAAACAAGAGCCATTTGATATTTTCGAAGGCTATTTTGTGACATTTTGAAGTGTGTCAGTCAGTCTTCGTGTAACATCTTGTCGTGACGCCCAAAGTGGTGACTTCGTGATCCAAATTAATTAAAACAGAGACACAACTGAAGCAATCACGATCACTTTCAATAGCTTAGGATAGTATGGATGAGGCTTTTAATTAATTATCATTTATGAGATTCGTTAAGGGATAATTTCATATTTTATATATTATTTTTATTTTATTATCCAGTAGATAGTATGTTTATGTAAAATTTATATAAACAAGATCTTGAAAATACTGCAATAAATTTTATAACCTAAAAACTAAAAAATATAAATTAAATTTATTGTACATTTACAAGAACATTTATCACAAGGTAAATATAAATTGTTATAAACACCTGTTAGTGTCACCATTAAAAAATTAAGTGCGTATCCATGTATTAGAGCATTTTTTTTTTTTTAGTTTGGATCTCATAAAAATGTTTATATCAGGCCACCGCTGTGCTGTATGAGGCTCCACACGCTAACCGTCACATTTCAAAATCCAATATGCTAATTAACATAAGTCTTTTTTGATTTGCGCTACAAGCTCTCAGAAACGAATGCAAATCCACGACGGGCTTTTAATTACGTTCCGAACACGACCAGCCACGGCGTTAAGATGCAGTTTTAGGAATTGTTGATATTTACTCTGCGCATACGCATCGATTTAAATACGTACCAAGTAAGAGGATTCATTTAAATAATTTTTCTTATCAATCATTACAACGTATTGGTATGATATAAATAAATAAAATAAATCAGCTTCACGCTGTATCCCGTACACAGCAGGGTAGGCAGAGAGAAGCTGGTGTTAAGACACTCCGTTCCCCACTTTCTACCGAATTCTGGAGGCATTGCGTGTTGAGTGGCAGAACTCAACGCCGCGATGATAAGACATACTTAGATACATTTATGAATATATTTACAGAATAAAATGATTAACTCTGAATAAACTATTAATAACGAATACAATGCTGCCTTAACCCTTCCACGAACTGCCTCCATAATGGCCCTTCCATCATTGACATTTCAAATGAATAAAACTCGAAGTTGTCACCGATCAACAATAGAAAACGACATTAATTTCTATCCATCATGTTGGTCTAAAAGGGAAGTTCATTAAAGGATGCATTCCTCAAGTATTATTCTGTGTAAACTGGTAATAAAAATAATAACAAGGGCCACCCTGGCAAGTGCTATCAGCTCCATCTGTTGTCGCTGCGGACAAACTCGCTTAATGAAGGATGATAAATCATATTCGAGAGGCGGTGCGGACTCTGTTCCAAAGACTATACCGGTATGCTCGTACTCCATTGCCGTTTCTGATATACATGGTGTTCAAATATCTTTTAAGTTATCGAGCAATGGTGTTTGTAATATATTTTCGTTTGGAAGCAGGTGATATGTTTACAGGTGAGTCTCCCCGTGTCTCTGCCCGCACACCATTGTGCTTACTAATGATTTTATGCAAATGCAGCCTCTTTAGATCGAAGTCTTAACGCGATCTCGAACCGTCAGGTACCAAGCTCATTATTAACAATTTGAAATATGACTTGGGAATTTTTAACAATGCACAGAGAAATAAATTAGTTTTTTATTGAGTGTCAAATGGAGGTCTGAATTTATTTGAAGGTATACGTTTCTTTTGTTTTTTTTATAAATGTCGTATTGATTAAAATATGTAATTAGAAGATCGATAGTTTATCAATAGAGAAAGGTATAAGGATATATATTATTGGATATTGTATTTTGTAAATAAGATAAAAATAAAACAGCTTCACGCTGTATCCCGCACACACCTGGCAGAGGAAACTTAGAGTTAAGACACTCCGTTCCCCACTTTCTACCGAATTCTGGAGGCATTGCGTGTGGTGTGTGTGCAGAACTCAACGCCGCGCTTTGCCTCGACACCAGAGCGAAGAAATGGAAATATAAATTTAAGTAAATATTTCATCTCCTCGAGTGGGGATTGAACCCATAAGCAGTCGATTTACAGTCACACTTTGTGCCCCTGCGCCACGCCACTGGCCTCTTGTATTTTGTATACAATGAAAATATTAATTAATTTTGATTTGATTTGAATATGCTCAGCAAATTACTGATCAAATGAAATAAAATCGACAACGCGACAGCGTCGGGTTCGATTGTCTCTCGGGGAAACGAATTATTTTCATGGAAATAAGTTATTACCATATCAACCGTTACATTTATTGTTAAGGCCCTTGGAGAAATAAACAAAGCGCGGAGGAGAATATAGTGTCTTGACACTAAGGTGTTTTTATTAATATGAAAGATGGGAAGACCTTTATTTTAATTTACGCATTTAAACTTAAAGTGTTTAAAGATGTTCTTATTTATTTTTTTAGCTTCACGAACCTATTGTAAGACACTCCTTACCCCACTTTCTGCCGAATTCTGGAGGCATTGCGTGTTAAGTGGCAAAATTCAACGCCGCGCTTTATTTCATCTCCTCGAGTGGGGATCGAACCCACAACCAGTCGGTTTTACAGTCACACTTTTATATATTTATATAAAATTTTCTTAGTTTTATATAAATATATAAAAAATATCCATCACGTCGATTGTATCATTGAGAAAACATTTGACAAACGACAATCCTCAGTAAGCAGGTGAAAATACCGTTAAGTAAGTATTTTCACACCTCAATACTCAATCACATTATTAAAAAAAATCATACAACAAGATATTGTATATACAGAAATTAAGGTTAAGTAGTGATTAGCAGCTTCCTTTGTTCCACAGTTTAGCGGAAGGACGGTATACGATGAATTAATGTACACGCGCGTCCACATTTCAAGTGGCACTTTAACTTGAGAAATTTTTTACTTTTTTTTTCACTTTAATTTTTTTTCTTTAGACTTGAGAAAGAATGGTAAATAATGTTTGTTGTACTGCGAACTACTCAGCTGAGTGCAAAAATGCGGGTTTTTTTAAATAAACCAAGAAATAAGGTGAGGAGAGGCCAGTCATGCTTGCTTAAACCAATACCAATGTTATCTTCACATTTGTGACACAAAATTATGCAAAGTATATAGATGTATATCAGTTGTATACTCTCTAAAGTGCTTTATTTAGCCCCACATTGTATATTAGCAGGATAAACAGAACCTAGTTTGGAGATACTCTGTCCAATTCAAAATTGAAACAAGTGTAGTAGTAGTATAAACATCCAGAGGCCAGTCGTGGCGTACACAAAGTGTGACTGTAAAATCATCCGGTTGTGGGTTCGAGGAGATGAAATATTTATTTATATTTCCATTTTTTCGCTCTGGTGTCCAGGTAAAGCGCAGCGTTGAGTTCCGCCACTCAACACGAAATGCCTCCAGAACCCGGCGGAAAGTGGGGAACGGAGTGTCTTAACACTAGGTTCCCTCTGCCTACCCTGCTGTATGGGGGATGCTGTATGGGGGATACAGCGTGAAGCTGATTTTTTTTTAATAGTATAAAGATGTTTATAATTCACCATAATCAACACACCACACTAGCCATCATATTGCTAGGAATGCCCTGAGAATGAAACCCACGACGGTCATGCTTACAGTCACAAGCTATGCCGCTGTGCCATTACGACCTCTATAGATTGTTGGTTGTTGATTATTTTGTTTGAGGTGTAAGAATAGAAGTAAAAACAGTAATTTCTGTTTTTTACCAAATTACTTAGCGTCCTTAGATAAATAATAACCTCAGTCCGTGAGAAAGTTCAGAGGTCAAATTTAATGAGATGGGAAATTTGAGAGAAAAGTGACTCATACATTTAGTCATGCTAAGTTCATTGTATTTTATAAGCATTTTTTAATTTGATTCGTACGAGGTTCTCTATTCACTATAAGGAAATATATAGCCTAGCTACGGTCTCTGCATACCTCTTTCTCGTCCACTGTCATCAACCTCTTCATCCATGCTCTTCGGGGGGTCCTCATGCTTTTTACGTGACCTTTCTCCAGTATCTTTGATATACTGAATTTTCGACCAACCAAACCTTTTCTTAGCTTCTCGTTATATCCCACACATACTAGAGTAGGCAGAGGGAATCTGGGAACCTAGAATTAACATAATAGTATTAATTCTGAGTTTCAAGAGGGAGTGCAAGTAAACAATTTTTCGTTAAATTTTCCTCAAATCAATATTGCATTCAACTCAACGCTGAGGTCATTTTTGAATTTAATTATTAGATACAGTATTTTTTTGTATAAATACTGCTTATTTTATAGAATAGAATGTACATATTTTGCAATTTAAATAACATGATCTAAGAAAATACAGTGTTATCTTATTATCAGTAAATAATGGATCGTATTCATTACCAATCAATTATAAATGCATATATATGCAAATAAATACGGGCAAATGTAATATAAACTAGAAGTTTCTCAGAACGAGATATCGTTTCTTATGATCACGACGTATTAATTGGCGTCACTACCAATACCACAAATGGTGTTGCAAACCCAAGTACAGTTCCGTTGCAAATAAATTGTAATTTCGTGTAAATAATAAGAAATTGCGGCGTTGAGTTCTGCCACTTAACACGCTTAACACGCAATGTCTCCAGAATTCGACAGAAAGTGGAGAACGGAGTGTTTTTCACTAGGTTCCCTCTGCCTGCTGTGTGCGGGATACAGCGTGAAGCTGATTTATTTAATGAGAAAAAATCTTACTTATATTGCATAAGTGGCGAAGTGGCACCGTGTTCACCAGCAAAACCGATGGTCATGAAGTCGATTCCCACTCAGTAATAATTTTAGTTTATTCTGCATATGAAACAAGTTGTATATAAAAGGCAGTATTTTAGGCAAACTCAGACTATGTTCGTATATTTTTTAAATGAAATAGTTATAACTATTTATTTGAATTATCTAATTTAAAAAATATATGTATTTCACAGAGGTTAATAAACTTAGCTCACCGATGTCAGGCACTGCTCTGAACTTACCTTGCAGCACGATGGAGCTGTCACCCGCACGGTGACGATCCATGGAATATTAGGACATTTGTTCGTTTAAAATCATTCATTTCATATTTATATTCACATATATACCATATGCTATTATAGACATTGAGGTATTCATTTCTAAGATATCCACCATCCGTGGCAGCAGTAATTCTCCTTAATTCCTATAGTCGTGTCGGCGATATTGTATTTCGTTCCTTTGTAGGTACATGCTTATATTAATTAGTTCTGTTTTGGTTAGCGCCGTGACGTGCATTCCTGCCACCTTTGATTTATGACAGCGTGATTTCTTAAAGGTTAACTTTGCAATGTGCATTTACAAACATTTCTATAGAATTTTATGTTCTAAGGACCGTTTTCTCGTATTGTTGTGGGATTTGAATGAAAATGTATGACTGTGTTTAATTTTTTTTTTATTTGGTCTTCAATTTTAATTGTGATTAATTTTTAATGGTCCATTATGTTGGGTTGTTTGTAAGTCTACAACTTATAACTTATATAAAATTTTAGGATTAGCCTCATTATTGGTTCACCAAAAAATTACTAAGTGAACGAGCTACTTTACAAATAAATAAAAATTGTAAAATGTGTATTGTATTCCATATAGATAGATACTTCTATTGTTAAATTAGTTTTTTCTATTCAAGCAGACACTTAAACAAATCACATACAATAAAAATACGAACATACAACATTCGAATTAATTTTAATTATATCGCTATCACTAATAACGTTTGAGCAGGATATATTTTTTTATCACTATCAAGGCAGCTTCTTATATAAATACAATAATGAAAAAAGGTATGCTCGGTACATGTTAAAGGCATGTCAATAGTCCGTATTAGTCAGACCAAACAAAGATCCACAATCCCAAATCTTTTAATTGGCCTTAAGTATGACGACAGACAGTGACTTGCCTAATCTGTCTCGTAATGAGAAATGTATAGAGCTTTTACAACTATTAAGTTTTTGTGAATTTAGATAGATAGATAGATATAAAGATAGTAATGTGTTTTTAGATTTTGAATTTTGTGGAAAATATTGGTTTAAATTTTATATATTGAATTGTAATCAATAGATTTGTGGCATAATATATTAAGGAATTTGGAAACTTTTATGTTTTGTGTTTTTTAATTAATTCTTTAATTTTTTAAGTATTTTTTTTTATTTTTTCACTAAGGATTGAAAGATATTTTTTAAAAACATAAAAAAAATTGAGTAACGTGTGGCATAGTGATTAGAGTCTTGGATGATTTCCAATAGAGATACTTAGAGTCCTGCTACATTAAAATTGCCCCTGAGTTGAGATCGAACTTACATTTGCAATCAGACGACATGATATTTTAAATTTTACTGATTTTGAATTTTGGAGTATAAAGAATTCTGGATTCATTGCGACTTTAGTGGCTGAACTCAACGCCCGCTTTGCCTTGTTACCATAGGGAGGAAATGAAAATGTTAAATATTTACTTTCCTCAAACAAGAATTGAACCCACAACCTGTCACGCTTACAGTCATACGATACAACTGGCCTCATATTTAATGTAACAAATGTTAATAGTTTCACACCACTCTCAGTAATTCCAAATAGATTCCATTCTAATCTGTCACGTCTAGGAGGTCGGCCGGTGTAAAGTTCATCAATGCTGAATTCAATTATCGATTACACCATTGTGTTTCGCTCTTTCGATTTATATTTAAATATCAGACGTTTACGAGAAATGTATTGTGAAATAAGATAACTATATAATTGTATTTAATGAAATAGACCCCCCGTCTCGTTTAAGCGAAACGTTTTTAGTTATGGTCTAAGTTAGACCAGAGATTATGAAAAACTTAAGTAAACGTTAGTGTTAATTAATTTCCTCCTGATATATAATACGCGTACAAAAAATGTTTGTTAACTTTAACTTATAACATAAGCACTTTTGATATTTTAGTATTTCTAAAATGACTTTTATGTAAAAAAACAATAAAAAATACGCTTTTATCGTGTATTAAAAATTAACAAGTGCTATAGAATGTCTTCGGAGCTAAAAAATATATAGGTATGCCTAAACTCGATTCTATAATCGACTTCCACTCGATAATCAGGTTCTGTCTCCATCACTAGAGCAATTCGATGATGCTGTATTATTGTGTTTCATTTCATGATGATACAACTATTATAAGTGAACCAAATTCATTTTCTTAGATTTTATTACTTAGTAATAAAGGTACACGATTACAAATCGACCTAATAAAAGCGTTTTAAAATTCTAAAATGGTCATTGCCCAGATGAGTGGAGCTACAATGGATAGAGAGCTAGGTCTTTTCAAATTTATATTATAAGACATTTTATAATATCTACTAATTATACTTTGCTATAACTGACATGCAACTCACAGACAAGTCTACGGGAGATAAAAAGTAGTCATTTAGCAAAGACAGGTTAGGAGGTGTAGGGGAAGCACTGAGAGAAGGATAACGGGAAAAGACCAGATTTTTCATTTTACATCTTAAAGGAGGCCAGAAATGGCGCAGTGGCACATAAAGTGTGACTGTAAAACGGACTGGTTGTGGGTTCGATCCCCACTCGAGGAGATGAAATATTTACTTAAATTTATATTCCCATTCCCTTCGCTCTGGTCGAGGGAAAAGCGCGGCGTTGAGTCCTAGCACTCAACACGCAATGCCTCCAGATTCGGCAGAAAGTGGGGAACGGAGTGTCTTATGAAACTAGGTTCCCTCTGCCTACCTTGCTATGAGCGGGATACAGCGTGAAGCTGAAAAAAAAAACACCTTAAAGCATACACAAACAGAGTCGCGAGCAACGACTATCTATAATTAAAATACTAATCAAAACAACACGGTTTTTAAGCATACTAACTCAATTAGATAACCATGTATACGAACCGAAGTATATGGTACAAGAAACCAGATTCCTAGGTGGTCTGCGTGCAATCGTAATCTGTCATCCGAACTGTCAAATTACTAACAGAAGAGCGAACGCTCAGCTACTGTACGTGTACGTGTTATAGATAAAACTGAGCATAGATTAATAAAATAATATAAATCCATTTGTTGTATATTGAAAATGATCGTTATTGGACGGTACGTTGTTTATTACTAGTGATCCACCCGCGGCTTCGTCCGCTTGAACTTATTTTTAAATTATAGGTGAATTATATATATTTTTTTTATTTCTGTCTTTGTGTCATTTTAATGTGTATAGCTATATTATTGTACAACTTTATCTAAGTTCGTTGAGTAGTTTTTATGTGAAATTGGAACCAAAATCTATCACCACACCTATTTACATTATAATACTAGTTCACATTATATTATTATAATATTAGTGGGATACAAAATAAAAAATAAATCAGCTTCATGCTGTATCCTGCACACAGCAGGGTAAGCAGAGCTAGTGTAAAGCTACGCCGTTCTCCACTTTCCGCCGAGTTCTAGAGGCATTGCGTGTTGAGTGGCGGAACTCAACACCGCGCGTTGCCTCGACACCAGAGCGAAGAAATGAACATATAAAAGTAAATAAATATTTCACTTCTTTTTTCAATTTTACAGTCACACTAGGATATATAATTTATAAATTTTCAACTCAGGTCAGCCATTTCGTCACGGCTTGCCAAGAGAGCACAGTAGGTGTTTAAAGTTGTTTAATCGCCAATGTCACATTGAATGGACAACACATTTCTCTTCTCAGTTTTGATAATTTAATATTAAAGTAAGTAAAAATACGACATAAGTTTCATCAGTCAACACGGAATTCCTCGAAAATTGGACGGAAAGCAGGGTAGGTACCGTGTGTGACTCTTGGTCTCTGCCTACCCTGCTATGTAGGAAAAAAATATTAAATTGAATAAAATAAAAATATTGGTTTAACTATTAGCCTTATATAAGCAAATACCACTAACATTTAAAGTTGGGGCTGATGAAATTGAAATTTAAATATGAACTTCAATAATTTAAACAATAACAATAATTACCACCATGTACTGAAATCGTGAAAATAAAATTTACAGTAATGGTCGTAAAAAACAAGTGACGGACGCTATTTCTGAGAATTCATTTATTTACTGCTTCTGGCTGAAAACAGGGTAGTACAGAAGCAGCTCGTCATTTCGACTACCAACGCATATCAGAACATCTCTTCTTCTTGGCTGTTTTATTTCTGATAAAAATATGAAAAAACATTCTATTTTTAATATTATATCAATTTGTATTTTTTATTAATTAAACAATATTAAATATTAAAATAATATTTAGTTATAACAAGCTTAATAGATATATCAAATCGTGAACGATATATTAATTTCGCGGAAAGCAAACCTACGTAATATATATTTTTATTAACTACTCAGTAAAATAAAAATAATACTTTATATTGGTTTTACAAAGACTTAATAAACTCCTCAGAACTCCTCCACATTTATTTTATTCTTTGATGATACACAAAATAAAACAATATAGGCGTACTCGTACCAAGATAGTCGATTGGTCTAATTTTATTTTTTGTATGGAATTTTAATTAATTTTCGCTGTCAACTGTGGTCAAACAAAACGTGGGGAATGATTAATTCGGGTCCAAACCGGTTGTTCCCATATCTTCGATATGTAGGTGCACAGCATATGTCAAATCCTACTGTTATCTTGATGTTTTGAATAAAGATTTTGAATTATATGAATTCTATGTACTTTTATTAGAATAAATGTTTAAATATTTTATTTGGCGAAAAAAATACTCGATCAAAATGCCTTAATTCACATATGCAAAATATGGAATGAAAAGTCTCGAAAAATAGAAGTAAATAGATTTAACTGTACACTAGTACGTTATCTTGATAAATAAGAAAATTTTAAAATATATTTTTTGTCGTTCGCCTAATTTTTATACTTAAAATAAATTTAATTCAAGACACTTTTATTTTTTTATTTTTTAACAATTACATTCAAAGGCAACGCAAAATCGAGATATAATCAGTATGGGCAAAAATAAGTTAGTGTTAAGACATTATGTTCTACATACAGGAACACGAAAACAATTTACTTCACCAAGTGAGAATCAAACACACAACCAGTTTAGTTTATGGATAACCAGTTCAGTAGGTAGTGGGTTCAATTCCCACTCGAGGAAATCAAATATTGAATATTTTCATTTCGACGCTCTGGTAACGAGGCAAAGCGCTGCGTTAAGTTCCGCCATTCGACATACATACATGCCCGCTGAATTCAGGGAAAACGTGGAACAGAGTATCTTAATACCAAGTTCCCAGTTTCCCAGTTTCCCTCTGCCTACCTTGCTATGTGGAGAATACAGTGTAAAACTATAAAAAAAATGCATTCTAAGCTAAGGCAACCGAGGTTAATCGCTAGTATTCTTGACCCGCTTTTAATTTTATATTATAAAATAATTATTACTTAAGTGGAATGTCGTGACTATATTACTCATGTTCTTGGGAATCCCTAGATTTCTTTTAGCACAATTAGTATTGGAAATATTATATTATATCCTTTATTATGCCTATACTATGTTGTGCCCAGACTTTACTTTAGTTTAGTTTAAATTATGATACTATACAAAATTTTGTTTTAAGGCTGTATATATTATAGGTTAAATATGAACGAATAGATTTGGATTTTGGCCATTTGTGGCGCAGGGGGACAAAGTGTGACTGTAAATCGACTGGTTGTGGGTTCGATCCCCACTCGAAAAGATGAAATATTTACTTAAATTTATATTTCCATTTCTTCGCTCTAGTGTCGAGGCAAAGCGCGGCGTTCAGTTCTGCCACTCAACAAGCAATACCTCTAGAATTCGGCAGAATGTGGGGAACGGAGTGTCTTAACACTAGGTTCCCTCTGCCTACCCTGCTGTGTGCGGGATACAACGTGAAGCTGACTTAATTACTTACTATTAATTTAATTTCATACAATCTTGTAATATTTTTGTGTCATTTGTTTTCGTTTTTATTTTTTGTTTATATACAATATTGTATAGTATTAGAACCAAGTTAACAATTTATGTAAATAAATTACAGAAGGAAAATATTTAAATATAGTTTTACAAGTATAGTTCTATATAGTTTCTTTCTCCGATTTTGTTGGAAAAAATGTAATATACTCAGACATTATAGTTTGTAAAAAGTGGGAATATTACGAAATAGTGATTTTTTTCGTTAATTTTCTGATTTTTTTTAAATTATAAATATCACGTGTAACAAATAAAACATATATTTTTGAGCTTCACGCTGTATCCCACATTAAGAGCAGGTTAATCATAGAAACCTAGGAACCTAATGTTAAGACAATCTGTTCCTTTCCGACACTTAAATTCCCCCTTTTCACCGAATTCTCGGAGCATTACGTGTTGAGTGGCTTAAGCCATCGTAGTGCAGTGGAAAAGCAGTTTACAGTCTCTACGATATAATTGCGGCTTCGATCCTCACTCAATTATTCATTATTTGGCACACCAACAAAAAAACGTATTCGGCGTTAAACTCCACAACACAACAGTCGATATCTCAATACTTAGATCTTAAGATCAAAATATATAACTATATAAAAACTCCAATATTTTCTCTTACGATTTGCTTTACATGTACTCAATGACGGGCCATTAGCCCCAGTCTCTTCGTGCATTATTACACATATTAGCAGATGAATGCGGTGCGAATGTTCTAAATTAATCATTATACTTCGATTGATCACTTAAATATGCTCACGATAAGTATATGGAGAATGTGGTTTCTTTTTGTTTCTCCACATATCTATTTTTTTTATGAACTATGTTCATATATTTTAATTATGGCTGAATCTTATGTGGTAGTTTTGAATTCAAATTCCAGAAATTCTCGGAATATTTATATAAGTAACTTACTAGGACGATCGTGGCACAGAGGCGCAAAGTGTGACTGTAAAATCGACTGGTTGTGGGTTTTATCCCTACTCAAGGAAGTGAAATATTTATTTACATTTATATTTTTATTTCTTTGCTCTGGTGCTGAGGTAAAGAGCGGCGCTGAGTCTCGTCACTCAACACGCAAGCCTCGAGAATTCGGCAGAAAGTGGGGGACGAAGTTAACTTAACACTAGGTTCCCTCTACCTATCCTGCTGTGTGCGGGATACAGCGTGAAGCTGGAAAAAAATGTATTTCTTCCAGCTTTGGTCAAAGAAAAACAAATTCTATTACCCAGCACTCAATATTTCTAATTCGACAAGTAGCAGAGAATTAAATCACTTCACTAGTTCTGCCTAATAATTATTTAGATATAAAAATATATATAAATATCGCAACATAATGCAAATATGCTGTGTCTTGCACATAGCAGGGGGAACCTGGGAAACTAGTGTTAAGACACTCCATTCCCATTAAGACATTTCCGTTCCTCACTTTCCACCGAATTATAAAGGCATTGCTAGTTGAAAAACGGAGATTAATACCGTGTTTCGTCTCGTATTCAAGCGGGAATTCAACCCACAAACTGTCACTTTGAATTTTGCCACTAAATACATAACATTAGAAAATTGGACGGTGTGTATTAATCGGAGTGTCTTAATTCTTCGCTCCCTCTGCCGACCCTGCCTTAAGCGGGATAAAAGGTGAAGCTAAAAAAAGAAACAATGCAACATTCTATCTAATCAATAGAAAGCAAACATAAAGAACATTCAATGGTAAGGTCAAGAGAATCTGCACAATCATAAGAGCATTGATTTTAAATCATTACTCATCTTCAAATAATAGTTTGCACCCCATAGCTTGCTATGGTTTTAAATGTTATAAACGCATTGGATCCGACGAGGTATAGTACGGGTATAACAAATGTTATATATTTATATATTTCTTATAGTGTTTTTTTGAGGCCAGTCTTGGCGCAGGAGCACAAAGTGTGACTGTAAAATCGACTGGTTGTGGGTTCGATCCCCCACTCGAAGATATGAAATATTTATTTATTTTTATATTTCCATTTGTTCGCTCTGGTGTCGAGGCAAAACGTGGCGTTGAGTTCTCTCAGCCACTCAACACGCAATGCCTCCAGAATTCAGCGGAAAACGGAGGGGAACGGAGTGTCTTGATATTAGGTTCACTTTGCCTACCCTGCAGTGTGCTACAGCGTGAAGCTAATTTAATTTGTTTTTTTTTTTGCAGTGGCACACGCGTATGACTGTATCTGTATGATTAAGTTTTTCGTATTAAATAGAAGATTAATTTTTAATATATGTGTTAGATTCTAGTGTAAAGACGCTTCGTGTACATTCTCGCAGTGTGTACATTAAAGACGTAGGAAATATCTTATAAATATAATAGAAAATAGTTATTTTCCCGTGCAGAAGAAGACGCGGGCAAAATAAGGTAAAAAAACATGAGCGAAACCTGAACAAAACATAATAATTGAAAAGAGAACCAAATTAAACATTAAATAACGTAATAAAATTAATATAATATTATTAAAATCAATATATAAAATATATAAACTAACATTACACACAAAACACAACAAAACCAAAACCCATAACAATTGGACGTCCAACTCGTTTTCACATACCAATACTCGTCGATCCCACCACAAGTTCACAGCAAGACGCAATTCCATCGACACTTTCATTAATTATTCCAAGTTAGATAAGACACTGCATTCTTAATGACCATCGGACGGAGGCCATTGCTCATCGGTGTGACTGTGCTTGCTTTTATTCTGTCGGGACGTCATTAAGCTTTGTATACATCGAAACGCATTCCTCGAGCTCACTCTTAATGCTGGACCATTATGGAATGCAATTTTGAAATGGTTTTCTTTTCTTTTTAATGTTTATCAATACTTTTGTTTTTTTTTTGTTGTTATAATATGTACCTACTATTGTTTTTTCTTTTAGATTATTTTTTTATAAATTAAATCAGTTTCAGCAGTATCCCGCATGCAAATAGCAGGGTAGACAAAGGGAAGCTAGTGTTAAGAAACTCCGTTCCTCATCTTACTGCTAAGTTCTGGTGGCATTGAGTGTTAGTTAAGTGACGGAAGTCAACGCCGCGGTTTGCCTCTACACCAAAGCGAAGAAATGAAAATATAAATGTAAATAAACATTTCATCTTCTCGAGTGGGGATCGAACCCACAACCAGTCCATTTTACAGTCACACTTTGTGGCCCTGCGCCACGACTGGCCTCTTAAGATAGGTGGAGAAATTTTCATTGTCAAATTTCCGCCTATTCATGGCGATTATCTGATATTAATATATTTTTTTAATCCTTAATAGGTAACGACAAAAAAATATATATTTCACAGCTTGTGCAGCTAGACTCAACTACATACAAATAAATCTTTATATCATTGTATCACAATATGAAAATTGTTCATATCGAATATTCGTTACAATTCTTGCAATTTAAACTTCTTACCAAATCTCTCTGATAAATGAAAACATTTTATAAAGCGTCGGATAATAAACGTATACAATATATATTTTTTTACTGCGACAGAATTGAAATTCGAACTTCCTCAATAAAAAGTATAGCAGGTAGGTAGAATGTAGGTATGCATTTCTTGGATTTAGGCGGAGAGAGGAGACTGAAGTGTTTTCACACTAGCTTCTCTCTGGCTACCTTGATTGCATTCTGATTATTTAAACTTAAACTATGTCTCCCACTTTTTTTTTCTTTATTTCAGCTTCACGCTTTATCCCACATGAACTTTTTCGAATGTATTGAAACTATATTGTAGGTAAGGTAGGTAAAATTCATATTTAGTAATTAAGTCGATTTGCTGGAAATAGAATTTCATTATTACATAATATTTTATGTCACCTACTTAACAATATAAAAACTTATAATTATTTTAAAAAAAATTTAAAACAAAAACCTATTAACACTAATCTAAGCTAATAATTTCGAAGAAACTGAGCTTCATAATATCCGCACAGTCTTCGACATGAGCAACATTGATATGTCGTTTTAGAGGCGGAACGCGAAAACAAGGAAAATAAACCTAATTCTTTCCTCCGGGTGGGAATCGAACCCTTAACCATCGCGTTTACATTCGGACGCTGTGCCGCTGAGTCACGACAGCCTAAAGCCTTTTTAAGAAAGAAAGTATATCTTCTTTCAACTGTTAAAGCCTTTCAAGTCTTTAAATAAAGGTGAAACAACAAAAAATATTAAATACTTTCAAACACAGGTAGGGACCTATACTTCTTCGGGAGCTTGAAATCTGTTGAAAAAAAAATATTTCCAGAACGTTCATTTGATAAAATTTCTTGTTACTTGGTACTTTTTACTTTTTAAAACAAATAAAAGTATATTTACAGCTTAAACAAAGAAGCGGAGTGTCCTAACTCTAGATTCCCTCTGCCTGCCCTGCTATGTGCAGGATACAGCGTGAAGCTGATTTGATCTGATTTGATTAAACAATAAACTGAAACAAGTCGTGGCGCAAAGACACAAGCGTATGATTGTAAGCTTGACAGGTTGAAGTTCGATGTTCACTCGATGAAACGAAATATTTAATATTTTAATTTCTTCGCTCGGGTGTCGAGTCAAAGCAATACGGAGTGTCTTAACACTAGGCACCCTCTACCTACTTAAACACATACGGGATACAGAACTGAAAAATAACAAAAAAATCATAAACGAATACCACGATCACGCACACTGAATCACACCAACACTCCAAGCATTCTAGTAAAACCTCAACCCATCCTTCGCACCTCTTGTTTCTCATAACACCCATTTATCACCATTTGAATAAATTCAATATGTACATTGAATCGCCAGTAATTAATGATTTTATTCGTTCAGCACTTAGAACGCTGTAAGGGCGTCGTGTCCAAACATCACTTCTTCTTATCATTTCTATGGACTAAACAGGGACGGAGCATACGGGCAGGACACCCGCTGGCTAAGATCATTAATATTGATTTGTGGTCAATCAGAGCTCGAGGATTTCACTTTTGTTTATTCTTTTTTGCTCCAAGTCTTCATTTCCAATGGTTTTAAGGAGCCGTCATCTTTATTAGGGTCTATTATACTTTTTCGTGCAACGACATCTCTCACGTTTTGTGATTTGGAAGAGTATCTTCCATTGGAGTATGTTATGTTATGATCAAATTTTTTATTGTAATAACCAAAATACGAACTTTATGGTATCTTTTTCATTCACTAAATATTGAGTTTTGTGTATTAGTTTTTTATTGGTGTTGTATGAAATTGCTTGTTTGTAAATTTTTGGTCACGACGACTCTTTTGAATATTGTGTGTTGTATTAAAATTAGCATAATCTTTTATTGTAGGTATTTGATATAAGATTTTCTTATAGATTTTTCTACAATCATGTAGGTAAAATATATAAGTTATTGAACGCCTAAAATTTAATTATGTAATTTAATTATACGTTGAGTGGCGGAATTCAACGCCGCGGTTTGCTTCGAGACCAGAGCGACGAAACGAAAAAATATAAATTTAAATAAATATTAGAGGCCGATCGTAGCGTAGCGGCACGAAGTGTGACTGTTAAGCCGACTTGTTGTGGGTTCGAACCGCACTCGAGGAGATGAAATATTTACTTAAATTTATATTTCCATTTCTTCGCTCTGGTGTCGAGGCTAAGGGCGTGTTGAGTTCTGCCACTCAACACGCAATGCCTCCAGAATTCGGCAGAAAGTGGGGAACGGCGTGTCTAAACACTAGGTTCCCTCTGCCTACCCTGCTGTGTGCGGGATAATAATAATATACAGCTTAAGAGGTCATCACTTAGCTGTTAGACCAAGAACCGGACGCAGAAGGCAGTTTTACTTGCAACGGGGCATTTTGTGAGGTGGCTCCTCTCTGTAGAGCCTTAGCCACCGATGGCTTGGACCCTTGTTCCACCTTCGGAAGAGCGTTTTTATATTTTTAAATGTATTTTATATAACAATTTATATTTAAACATGTAAAAATTATTTTTCTTATGTAATAAAAATATATATAGTATAATAAAATTAATAATAATAGTAAAACTTTACTTTAATAATAATAATATGTACGAAATCCGGTAATTTCCCTTCACACCTCGACAACCCTACTTAGAGGACACCACAAATCACGATAAGTTCGCGATGTGACAAACACAAAAACCATAAAATTAAATAAATGCCCTTTCACCACTCCTGGGAAGTATAAGATGGTTTTAAGAGCTTAAAGGTGAACATATGCTTGTATTTTTGTTATTTATTCATATATTTTATCTTGTAAATTAACCATGTATGAATTATAAGGAAAAAAATACTAATTAAATTCTTTTGTATGAAGTTGATGTGGGTTCATTTTAGAATTTCGATTTTTTTTTATTTTAGTATAAAATTATATACTTACTTTATGTGGAAACCTTTGTAATGGCATAAACATATTTGAAACATCATAACAATGTTTTTTTGGTTCACGCTGTATCCCGCAAATAGTAGGGAAGTGTAGTGTTAAGCCACTTTCTCCACTTTTCGCCCAATTATGGAGGCATTGCGGTGTTCGACGTCACGCTTTTTTTCGACGAAAATATTAAATATTCATTAATTCATTTCCTCGAGTGAGAATCAAACCCACAATATCTCGCGTTTACCGTCTCTGGCCTCTTTGTTATTCTCGACCTTATTATTTCTGTACAGAGAGGTGAATGCCACCTCAGTCTACCACCACGTGTGACTATAGACTTATAGTAAGGTGTTCGAAAGTCACTCGAAATTCAGGAAGTCGAGTTTCCAAAATTGTATAATAAATACTAAATATATACAGCTTCACGCTGTATCCCGCACAAAGCAGGGTAGGCAAAGGAAACCTATTGTTAAGACACTCCGTTCCCCCACTTCCCGCCGAGTTTTGGAGGCATTGCGTGTTGAGTGACGGAACTCAATATAGGTCCCGACTGTTAATCCTAATAAACTATTGGGCTTGTTTATTTTCTTTTTAGTTTTATGCAGTCGGGGTTTTTGTGTTTACAAATATATTTTTTTATCCTTATAATTGCTGTACAACAGCCTATTTTATTTCAATTCTTATTTTAAGAAATGAAACGTACTGTCTGTGTGGTTAAATATAAAAGTTAAGTATAAAATAGATAAGGTATCCTTTTTTAATACATATTAATTCTAATCAACCATACGTTTTTTATAATAGCAGGTTATTGTAATAATAATTGTATTTAATCTCTGAAAGAGATAGCTATTTAGTCATAAGACCGCCGTTCTAGTTTTGTTTTTATTTTATTTAATGTATCGGTAATAGTGCGTAATGTAATTTAAAGTAGTGTTTAAATAAAATAAAGAATAATATTAATAATAAACTATAATATAAATATTCTTGTTAAATACCAGCAAAAATATAACGTATATACAGCCGCACTTTCACCAATGTAATTACTGGGAATTGTATTGAATATATACTAGTAAATAGATTAATCAGATTTTTTTGAGATTCTTTGAATATAAATATGTTTTGTAAAAATTGTTATATTATACTATTATCATAATAAAGCACCTTATCGGAAAATTAATATAAAAGTTATAAGAACCAACGGTTAACTTATAAATGGAAAAAGTATTGGCAGTCGAGTTCATTCATTAAAACTGAAAAGTTTGGCAACTTCAGGGAAAATGTAACTTATTTAACAAGAAAAGTATGAAGATGTTTTATCTTATGAGAAATAAATTTTTACAGTTTATACGAGCGGAATACAAAATACTGATATGAGGAAGAAATCTGTCTGACTAGCGCCATCTAGTGGTGGGTAGCTCTAATGGTTCTAATTTATTCTATTTATTTGCGTAGTTTTTAATTATATGGAATTAATATAATAATAATATAACTTAAATTAAAATGGTATTATTTTTTAAAATAAATAAATCAGCTTCACGCTGTATCCCGCACACAGCAGGGTAGGCAGAGGGAACCTTGTGTTAAGACACTCCGTTCCCCACTTTCTGCCGAATTCTGGAGGCATTGCGTGTTGAGTGGCAGAACTCAACGCCGCCATTATTATTTTTTAATTTTTGTTTATTTACGTATGCCCTTTTAATCTCTAAAACTATCCATTAGGTACTCTACATCAGACCTGAAAACGATAATGCTTACATTATTGTTAAAATCATCAAATAAATTTTTATATATTTTCATGTGTTATACGTGTAAACAACCTTTTTCTAGTACAAAAAATTAGTACTTTATAAATCGTTAGAACGAACTAATGATAGAACACACTAATTTGATAGAGCGTTGTGCCAAACCCTATTGTTATCAAGAACCTATCAGGCTGGGCGGGTTCCGATACGATAGCTTCTCTAATTAATCAGCCATTCCTTCACATTAAACTTTTATGACCTCAGCGAGTATCATTAGCAAATGGCGTTTAGTTAAGCGTGAGTTAAAGGCTTTTTTTATGTATATATATTTTTGTGATTGTTAATCTAATTTTACGGCGTTCTGTTACGCCACTCAACACGCAACGGACCGGAGGAAGCCTGATATTAAGACACATACCAGGCTTCTTTCCTCGATTTTTTAAAAAGCAAAGGAAAAATAAAATGAAAACTCATTATTTTTTATCTTTTTTAGTATAGAGTATTGATAGACGAAAAAAAAACCCATAATGATATGTAAACATAAACAACATCACGTTCTTAATTTCATTATTTCACAACAAAAAAAAAACAACAAAATATAATAAACACAAGGATAAAACCTCGAAATATACATATTCAAATAGTCTAGGCACGAATTTGATAACGCATCAAACAACAAAGATTTCCCTTCCCGATAGCAACTCCCTTCCTTTGTTGGGAGTCCCCGAAAAGATTTCCTGCACTACGAAGACACAGTATTGCTTTTCGCGTTTCTAAGTCGCGTGCTCGACGCGTTTTTACGTATCCACATTCGCATTACACCTAGTACTATGTTCCAGATGAGAATATCTGACTGTGTGTGACGTATATATGCGCCTTAACGATACCAATATACCTTGCACCTTAAAACCTCCCGAGCTCCTATGCAAACTGCGAAGGAGTACCCGATGACGTATATAAGCGGAGGGCTCTGCCTCGATTGGTGATTTGCGACGTAGGCCCCGAATGTGTGTGCGTGTGTGTTGGTATGCTAGTCGCCTCTGGCGCGAGAGGGGGTCGCCTGCCCAAGAGGATGGGGGCATAAAGGAAAACCATTTACATTTGAGCGATTCGTCCAATTTAAAATTCCTACAAGATAGCTTAGACACGGGTGCCATTCTTTGGAGAGGCTAGCATCATGCAAGGGACGTCCTTGTTATTTATTCAAGTTGTTTCTAGTTTATTTTAACTTTTAATGATTTTGAAGTTAAATTTTAACGAAGCAATTCCAGAATAAGCTTTTATATCATTAAATGTAAATGGGATAGCATCAAGATTATCAGTTAAAAAATGATGCTACATCAAATGTAGTTTGGTTATGAATATGAATCTAGGGTAGGGTATCGGCCGGGGAAGCGTTCCATCAAAACGTCATAGGTCGCTCTCAGGACAAATTTGCCGGCTTGCCCACGTCCCGCGTTTTACGAGCCACGCCGACGAAGATTCAGCACCCTTGGGGCCCATTCGGCCTCCAAAAAGTTTACCCGTTACAAATTCGTTTTTTTTCTGCTGCCTTATCTGCGGCCCGCGCTTTTTTTTCACAAACCTAATTCCGTATTCAAAAATATATATTTGCAAGTATTGTGCTTGTACGGGAGCGATCGTTTTATTGCTGTACCATATAACGGTTTAAAAGTTAGCCAGTTTTGCCGCGCGGTCCCGTTTCTGTTTTAGTTCGAGTGTTTCTTTATATTTAGGTATATATACGCCAATTATTATAGTTGTTTGATAACTTTTTATACATAATGCCTTTACGATTTATATGGTTATGGACTGTTCAAGTTTTGTAATTTATGATGAGAATCATTTTATTGCATTAAATTTCTTTGCGCTCGTTCCTTGTCGACTCTTGCCTCTTAAATGTCAATAGCAGATATAAAAGTGAAGTTTTGGGGCCGTGGGGCAGGGGTTCAAAGTGTGACTGTGAACACGATGGGTTTTGGGTTCGATTTTTACTCGAGGAAATGAAATATTTAATATTTTCATATTAAATATTATATTTTCTTAAATTTATATTTCCATTTCTTCGCTCTGGTGCCGACAAGCGCGGCGTTGAGTTCTGCCATTCAACACGCAATGCCTCCAGAAGACGGCAGAAAGTGGGGAACGGAGTGACTTAACACTAGGTTCCCTCTGCCAACCCTACAGTGTGCGGGAAACAGCGTGAAGCTGATTTATTGATTTATTTTTTATTTATTTATTAATGTTTTCACTCTGTTATCCAGGGAAAGCGCGCAATTGAGTTGTGCCACCTCACACGTGTCTCCTCCTCAATGCCTCCTGAATTTTGATGGAAAACTGGGAACGGAGTGTCTTAACATTAGGTTCCCTCTACCTAACCTGGTGTGTGCGGAACATAACGTAAAGCTGAAAAAAAAAGTTAAGTATATTTTATAAGTACCTACCCACATATATGGTGGAATAACCGAAAACTTAAATTATTCTTGGCTGACATTTTCGTGTGCTATAACCAACACGGCAAAAGTGGCCCATACAATCTACAGTAAGTTCTAATCAGGCGAACACGAACAAAGACAATACATTATGTTGTTAGTGGCTTATTCTGCATTCATGGAATTTTCTTAAGCGTTTCGCGTTCAGGGCGGGTTCAATTTAGCATTCATATTTTGATGGGAATCGACGTGGTAATTCCAAAGGTCGCTGATCACGTGGCCGCTCCACGTCTGAAGGATTTATATTGGGGCCTAGTTGGGTCGATCAAATAACATAATTTGATTTTTTTTTACTATTTGATAAGATCTGTGGTCTAGTGTAGTGAGTTTCGGTTGGAAATAATGATATGAATTCAATGTACTTTTTGATGTTATATAAATAGGGTACTTAGGTATGTATAGTAATATTTCTTTAACTTTATACTCTATCCCGTACATAGCAAGGGAGGCAGAGGGAACCTCACAACCTATATTTAAGAGAGTCTGTTTCCATTCAGATACTTCTGTTACTCATCTTCTTTCGAATTCTGGATATAGTAATCATTCATTTTTTAAGTCTAACATAATATGTCTCTCTAATATAGAAAGAAGAGAGTCCATGTTGTATCACGAAATAAAGCTATAAAATAAATAACTGCCATAAATAATTATAAAATTGTTTAAAAATTACACTACATTTATAGACGAAAAAAACAAGTTTAGAAGTGAATGTGAATGCACACAAACTATAGAATAACAAAAATATCTAATAAATAATATTAAACTATCAAATATCAATTTTAATGCAGCTACCGCTTAAACTATAAGAAACACGACAGTGATAAAGTAAACATTATTTATGCTTAATGTCAAAATTTACTTAAATCACATGTAATATGAGCACAAAAATAATCAAAACAACTACTTCTCATAACTGCATAGTATAACTGTTTAATAGAAATATGTAAACAGTTAAGAACACCAGCTACTGTGAATGTTAATTGCTATTTAGACATACATAATAAAATAAGGAATATTATATTATTTTCTTTATATTTAATTTTTAAATTAAAATTAAGTATATATAGATATGTACAGGTAAACGAAAGTCACTGTAACACATTTTTTTTCTTTTAATATTTAATATACATAGATAATAAATAAATTGGATAGTTAAATATTATATTACTATAAACCTAGTTGAGGCCAGTCGTGGCGCAACGGCACGAAGTGTGATTGTAAAACCGACTGGTTGTGGGTTCGATCCCCACTCGAGGAGATGAAATATTTACCTAAATTTATATTTCCATTTCTTCGCTCTGGTGTCCAGGTTAAGCTCGGCATTGAGTTCTGCCACTCAACACGCAATGCCTCCAGAATTCGGCAGAAAATGGGGAACGGAGTGTCTTAACACTAAGTTCCCTCTGCCTAAACTTTCGCTACGCGCTGTATCCCGCACACAGCAGGGTTGCTGTGGCGGGATACAGCGTGAAGCTGATTTATAAACCTAGTTAATTACTGTTGCATTTCTCGTTTCTGTAGATATAACTAACATTTGAATAATTTAGAACAATTGAATTTCTTAGACAAGAAAGTTTATATTTTTTACATAGATATTGAACCTTGTACCTCATGGATTATATAAGCTGTCTTCTATATATATTATCAAAATCGTTCATAATATAAGTAGGTACGTACCTAAAGAAAATTCCAATTAATTTAAATCTAACTTTATACAGTATTAAGAGCGCTCACTAAGACCATTCTAGTAAACAAATTTAAAATATTGATATTACCAATTCACCAGATACATCGAATTATCATTTAAATAATAAATGTTTGCATTTACCTAACAATTTTCCTTGTATTCGAAAGTGAACTGATATATTATTAAAATTGGAGGCGAATGGTTTTTATTGAATGTATTGATTTTAATTTGTAAAATCGATATAAAAAACTTTATAAAACTTAATAACTTATCAATGTATATATATATATATATATATATATATATATATATATATATATATATATATATATATATATATATATATATATATATATATATA
>JAATLQ010034496.1:216567-275658 GCA_013421005.1 Heliconius erato x Heliconius himera
ATATTTATTAAGTTGATAAGTAAGTGCTATGGTTAAGGTGAAATTCGTAAGTGGGAAAAAAACTTTTTTAATTCTCGAACTAGCATATCATAGCGCGGTGATATTAAATAATAATAATTTAAAATATTATGTGTCATTGGCGGAATTTAATTCCGCCAATGACACATAATGTTTTAAATTTAAAAAAATCGGAAAAACGGACAACAGAGTATCTTGATAAATAAATAAAATACTAGTAAGTATTCTCTCTCACTCACTCTAATTGCGTTAGCTCATCTCTTAACGTTTTCAAGTTTCAAGACTTTTTTAAATTATGCATAATGGGTAATTTTTTATCACTTCAAGCTTTATATACAGGGACTACTGGCAGTAGCCAGAAAGAATGGAGCATCAGACGTTACGATCTCATCCTACTTGCGGCAGTGTTTTCGGGTCTATACGATATAGGTACCTTCAAGAAGTGCATCTATTTCCATCTTAGAGATCGGTAGCGTACCTGTAGATCCTCTGGTGTGAAACAAGGTCATGGGCGGCGGAGATCACTCCACACCACTAGGCGACCCATGCGCTCGTTTGCCTTGTCCTTTCAGTAAAAAAGTCTTCTGTCGTCAATATTTTCCCATAGGTATGTCCTCCACGGGGAATGCGGCAATATTCCTTCTCGAAAATCAACCAAGTTTTTTTTTTGCGACTCTCCTCCCATATATATAATATATCTTTCTTAGCTATTCTTTCTTCATGCTCTATTCGGACAAAACTTCAAAGAAAGTTCTGAAGCAAAATATTCAATTGCCCCGAATGAGATTAGAACCTGCTACTGAACTGCTGCATTCAGACAGATGCTGTGCCACAACGGCTTCGAGTAGTTACCAAGTAGTTAATACTTATTTATTATTTCAAATTATGCAAAAATCACAAAAAGGGTAGCTGTCGCTCACAATAGTGGAGTTAAAAAGGCAAAGCAATTCCATTGTGTACCGAAGAATTATGACGTATGACGTATGTGAAATCGGCATTTGCGAATCGTTTAAGTTATTCCGAGGAAATTGGAAACAATTTTACATAATAGCGTTTCAAGCTTTCATATCGCTATTTGCTTATGACGGAGCGTGTGCTAAGATTGTATGGATAGTGTGCTGAATTTTTATTAGCACGTTGTGTTTGTTTGTTAAGAGATTAATATATATATTTTTAAATTTATATTATTTAATATTTAAATTTGTATAGTATGTTAAATGAATATATTTATTTTGGCATATAATATGTTGACAATGATAGTAAGTCATTGTAAAAATTTCAACTTCTCCAACGACAGTCGACAGATAACAGTCGGCAGTAGTCCTCCCCTAATTATTTATATCCTGAAAATATACTTTTAAGTGAAATGTTACTTTTTAAAAATAAATAAAATAGTATTCCATTCATCATTTTTAGTTCTAAATCATTAATTCTTAAACATTAATTCTTAATCCTTAACTCTTAATACTCCTTCTAACTTGATCCTTGTTCCTTATCTAAACCTTGTTTTTAATTCCTAATCCTTAATCCGTATTTCTTAATTCTAAAACTTAATCCTTATTCCTTAGCCTTAAGGCTTAATCTTTAATCATTAATCCTTAATCATCTCCTGATGGTCCAATATCGATGATCGATGAACATCTATGACTTCACACTGTATCTTATGAGAATCGGTAAAACCAACTTGAGCGGAATAAACATACGCTGTATCGCAGAAGATATGATCTATTCTTAAAACACTCCGTTGTTCATTTTTCTCCCAATTTTTTAAATTTTGTTTATTGAGTTGCGGAACTCAACGTCGGACATAGTCAGTCATAATCAGAGCAAGAAAATAAAAATAATGAGTTCCCCCACGTGGCAATCGAACCACGTTTCGCTTGTGCCCCTGCGCTACGACAGATTTGATGAAGACGAAAATTGATTAGTTATTAGTTCCCAAATACAAAGTTTCTTAGTTAATTAGATATATATGTATGTATGTACGTCACGTCATACCTCACACGACATACTTACCTATCTATGGCAATACAACCCAACTACAAACTATTAAGACAGCAGAACCCTACTAAATACGAAACAGTAGTAAAAATAACGACACGACATCACGCATCGAAACTAACTCAAATTAAAAGTTGAATGCCATAAACAATAAAAAAATCCCTCCACCTTACCTCTTCTTTCATTTGATAGTTCCGTATCGTCACAGTTCAGTAGTTTCATTGTAGTTTTAATGATAATTGTAATGAGTTTCTGTTCGTCACGTACGTTTCTTTTTAAGTTTGTTTTGACAAATGATTTTTTGTTTTATGTTTTTCCTGTATAGTTTATTCAATATAGAGTTAATTCCATTTGGTAGCAACACTACTAGCTATAGAGCAGTAGTAATTATAAATTTAATTAGATAAATAAGATAATTCGTATTTTTACACATGCATAACTCAAAATATTTTTTATATAGGTAATCGAAAAAAGTATTTACAGTTTCTAGTAATAGTGAAGAATTGAAAAGTTTTGCGAAAAGCAGGGTTACATAATATTTATATATAATGAAGTATAAGTTCAGGCCAGTCGTGGCGTAGGGGCACAAAGTGTGACTGTAAAATCTACTGGTTGTGGGTTTGATCTCCACTCGAGGAAGGGAAATATTTATTTACATTTATATTTTCATTTCTTGTTCGTTGAGTTCCGCCACTCAACATGCAATGTCTCCAGAACTTGGCGGAAAGTGGGCAACGGAGTGTCTTAACACTAGATTCCCTCTGCATACTTTGTTGAGTGCGGGATACAGCGTGAAGCTGAAAAGTGAATGGAGTATAATATATTTAATATTACGATATTAGTAGCAGTTAACAATCACAATACATAATTATTCCTTTAGTCTCAATTGTCTCTATGAAACACTCATGAAATATTTAAATAGAAGATTAAACTACAATATCGTCAAACAACTGCTTAATAAGTTAAGGAAAAGAATAACAAGTGCAATTACAGCCAATCACAGGTCAGTTGTGACGCAAGGGCGCAAGCGTGTGACTATAAACCCGATAGGTAGTAGATTCGATTCCCATTCAAGGAAATGAATATTTAATATTTTACTGGTGTCTACGTAAAAGCACGGCGTTGAGTTCCGCTACTCACACAATTCGGTGGAAAATGCGAAACGGAGTCTCTTAACACTTAACACTCCCTCTGCCCATCCCACTACATACGGGAAACAGCGTGAACCTGAAAAAAAAAGAAAACAAAAAAGTGAGCGCAATTACAGAATAGCTAAAACGACGCTGGTTAGCTATTCACAAACGACTTGGAGGCTAATTCTTAATACGACATTGATTAGTCCAACGCAGCCAAGAAAATGGTTGAACATATTATAATGAGAATTTAAAGACTTAAAGACCGTTTTTATTATCATATCGTATGATTTCTAGGATCTATTAAGCCTTATGACAATAGTGTAATGATTTTGGAGCACGCGAACAAATTTTTCTTACTTAAGCTAATTTTACTTAGTTTATTTGTATTAAGTATTAGTTTATATATAGATACTACTATTCATATACAGCAAAAAATTAAGACCAAATTAAATAAATGTATAATACGTGCAATATGAAAAAATGCACCTTTTATTGTTATTATAGCATCAAAAAATTATAGTACAATGTTTTAATTTTAATTACAGAAATAAAAAATCGAGGTAAAGCGCGGCGTTGGGCACTGGGTAGGCTCTAGGTTCCCTCTGCCTACACCACTGTGTTCGGAATACAACAATCAGCTTCACGCTGTATCCCGCACACAGCAGGGTAGGCAGAGGGAACCTAGTGTTAAGATACTCCTGTTCCCCACTTTCTGCCGAATTCTGAAGGCATTGCGTGTTGAGTGGCAGAAATCAACGCCGCGCTTGACCTCGACACCAGAGCGAAGAAATGAAAATATAAATTTAAGTAAATATTTCATCTCCTCGAGTGGGGATCGAACCCACAACCAGTCGGTTTTACATTCACACCTCGTGCCGTTGCGCCACGACCGGCCTCAATACAACGTAAAGCTGAAAAAGTCCAACAGTAGGTAAATTTAATAATTTATCCGGCTACTTAAAGTACCTGAAACTTGGGATAACGATGTTACAACATAGTCCTAAGTAAATATAGTTTGTTAAAATTATTAAGAGTCCCGCCGTCGTGACGCTGTGACACGAATGTGCAACTGTAAATGCGACGGTTGTGGGTTCAGTTCCCACACGGGGGAATGAAAAATTGAATATTTTCACTTCCTCGATCTGGTAAGGCAAAGCGCACCGTTGAGCTCTGCTATTCAACACGTAGTGCCTCGAGAATACAACGGAAAGTATTTTATGGGAACGGAGTGTCTTAACACTAGATTCCTAGATAACGTTTACCTACCCTGCTACGTAAAAAATTTAAAAAATACATATAAGAAAATTCTGGAGGCATTGCGCGTTGAGTGGCGAAACTCAACGCCGCGCTTTGCCTCGATACCAGAGCGAAGAAAATGGAAATAATTAACATTTGATTTCATTGAGTGAGGATCGAACCCACAATCTGTCGCATTTATAGTCCCACTTTGTGCCCCTGCGCCACGACTGGCCACGATATCTAAATTTAATATATCTGACATCTATACAAATATAAATATTTAATGTACTTTTAAGACTACCTAGTAATAAACTAAAATGACCTCAGTAGTTCTTTTAAACCTTATAGGGAATTAAAGCAAAGTAACGGGGGCCACGGGAGTTCTCTAATTTATTAACCTCATATCAGCCAACTTACAGAAATTAACTTCTATACCTACATATTACATATGGTTTTAGAAGGAAAACGTCTTCTTGATACTTTACTGTGATTTAAAATATAATTAATCGAATGTACTATACGTAAAAGAAATATATAGAGGCATTTAGTTGAGGCGAGTCGTGGAGCAGGGTCACTAAGTGTGACTGTAAAACCGACTGGTTGTGGGTTCGATCCCCACTCGAGGAGATTAAATATTTACTTCAATTTTTATTTCCATTTCTTCGCTCTGGTATTAAGGCAAAGCGCGGCGTTAAGTTCCGGTAATCAACACGCAATACACCCAAAATTCTGCGGAAATGGAAGTGGGGAAGGAACAATACTAAAAAAGGGATTCTTACTTTACGTACAGAGGCTTATCTTTGAAACGCTTCCCCAAACTATATTTATATTTTTATATAGTTATAATATGGTAAGAAATTCCGAAGCCTCACTAAATAATATTTTTCTGAAATGCTTGATCTTTCATGCCAATCTTACAAATAGTAGTATGCGTGAATATGCTAAATATATACTTATTCAATTGTACCTGTTCCAACAAAATGTTACACAATTCAACATTTAGTAACAAATTGGTAACAATTTTAACATTTTTTAAAGTGTTGCTCCACACTTGGGAAAGTGAAATACTTATTAAGAAAACGCATAAAAATTTAAACATAGCGGGATTCGAACCCGCACTTCCTGGAAACCGACCAGGTTAAATAAATTGGTAACAATTCACCATCATTTTCGTTTTCTTCACAGATCAAAACTATTCACGTCACATACAAAAGATCGTCACGGCAACTCATAATAGGCTCGAAATTTTCTTATACGTAAAGTTTTTCATACATTAAGCTATCTTAGGGGGTGGCTAAGTATGGAAGCTATTACGGTACTAATCTAAATTGATGGGGCGTCCAAAAACGGCCATTTTACTATTAACAATTTTACCGCCTACGATAATGTAATATGCTTAAGCCACTCATTTATCCTCCACCCAGCATATCGTACGTTTGGTGCAACAATGTCGTATTTGCGCTTATTGAAAAATCTCAAGAATCAATCAATCAATCAATCCTCTCACATGTAGCAGGGTAGGCAGTGAGGCTAGTGTTGATACACTTCACTCTCCACTTCTCGCCGAACTGTGGAGGCATTACGTATTGAATGGCAGATTCTGCTTCAACAGCAGAGCGAAGCAATGAAGATATTCATTATTTCAAATTTAGTCAAAAATAAATCGAATTTTCGTGTGTGTTTACATTGATATATTTAACTTGTGTTTTTTTAAAGTGAATTAATGTAATTTTTGCACCAAATGAGAAACATGCAAAAAAAAAAATAATAGACATTTTGAATAAAATAAATATTATAGATATCAGAAATTATGACAATATATTAAACAACAAAACAAACAATTCAAACAGATTAAACAAATTATTATTTAAGCTTGTACACTTGCGCCACGAATGACCTTCTAATTAGACGCGAAGCGCATAAACGTGACAAGTGGGGATTAACTCCACTCGGAGAAATAAAATATATAATATTTTTCGCTCTGGTGTCGAGACAAAGCGCGGCGTTGAATTCCGCCACTCAACACGCAATACCTCCAGAATACTACGAAAAATGGTGAACACTGTCTTATTGTAAACGGAGCTTCTTAACGCTAGCTTCCCCCTGCCCTGCTAAGTACGAGATACAGCCAACCTAAATCTATAAAACATAGATTATTTATTTTTTTACATTTATAAAATATTAATCCATACTTAGGAAAGAACAATACTTATTTAGAAAACGTACAAAAAATTGAACTAAGCGGGACTCGAATCCGCGCCTCCTGGTAACCGACCAGACGCTCTGACCACTAAGCCATGCGTATGGCTGTCGGGTTCGAGTTCCGCTACGTTCAAATTTTTATACATTTTCTAAATAAACATAGATTATTTATATTATATAAAAAAATAATTATAAAATTACCATAAAACCTTAGTGTGACACCAATATAATATCTAATTGACAATCACGTGCGTACCCATTGCCTATCAATTATCAGCATGACGACCAAACGGACAATTCGAACGTAGTCACTAATTGCACAGACTACTGTACTTTCCCAGAGCCAACTATTTAGCGCGGCTTGGATAATAAATTTCGGAATGTTGACAGCTTGCCCTGATTTTTACGATGGCTCTGTTAAAATTCTAATAATGGTGGGTTTGGTTAGAGGTAAATACGTGGGGTATATATATAGGTATTGTTATTTAATATATTTATGAAGTGCGTTGAAGTCAGTCGTGGTGCAGGTGCTTGAAGGTGCGATTGGAAACATGATAGGTTGCTTCGATTTCCAGTCGAGGAAATGACATATTCAATGTTTTCATTTCGCTTGCTATGGTAACGAGGCAGAATGTGGCGTTAAGTTACTACAATCAACTGGCAATGCCTCCAGAATTCGCCGGAAAATGGTCAACTGTAGTGGGAACGGAGTGTCTTCACACTAGGTTAAAGTCTAACCTGCTATGTGTGGGATACAGCGTGACGCAAAAAAAAAATTGTGTCTTGCAATTCATATATAAATAAAATTCTACAAAGTCAGAATAGAAAAATTTCGTCAGATCTAACTAGGCGCGACGGCTGAACAAGAAGTAATTTTACTTTGAGGTAAAATTGGAGAATTTACTAACTTGCCTTTAATTATATGATAAAACAAAATATATCTGAGTGAGTGAGGCCAGTCGTGGCGCAGAGGCACAAAGTGTGACTGTAAAATCGACTGTTTGTGGGTTCCATTCCCGCTCGAAGAGATGAAATATTTATTTACATTTATATTTTTATTTCTTCGCTCTGGTGTCGAACAAAAGCGCGGCGTTGAGTTCTGCCATTCAACACGCAACGCCTCCAGAATTCGGCAGAAAGTAGGGAACGGAGTGTCTTAACACTAGGTTCCCTCTGCCTACCCTGCTGTGTGCGGGATACAGCGTGAAGCTGATTATAAAATATATCTGATAAAATTCCATATAATTATAGATTCAATATACATCAGTAACATGTAACAGTATACTACTCTTTAAATTAGTCTAGATCACCCATTAAAAGCGTCAGAGATTCATGCAAATGACCGCTCATACATACATACGTATATTTGATCAATCAGCACCAATCAATAATGTATTGGCAGGGTAATGACTAGCCAAGGATGCTAGTCGCCGCCACCGTTCCTAATTAAAACGATTTAAATCTTGATGGATTCGTTGGCAATTTTGAGAATCAACTTGTGATTGATCGTTGTGTGATAGAGATGGTTCGTAAAAAATCTAAGACGGATGTAAAATGAATATTTTAGTGCTATTAATGTGCTATTATTTTGGATTTGTTGTGTTTTTAAATTATTATTTTAGAATGTGTTAACAAATATTGTGTTTATATGTAAATATATGTATATGCTAGCTTAATAGCTGTTCATACGTGCTTTCCATAGTGATTTGGAACGTGCTTACTGCATGCTAGTTATATCGGACTTTTTTTCTTGCGGCAGTAACGCTTTTTATTGCATAGCACGGTAGACAGAGGGAATCTAGTGTTAAGACACTCCGTTCCCCACTTTCCTGTCGCGGACATCAACGCAACCCAATGTCTGCCAGAGCGGGGACACGAAAATAAATAAATATGCAAATTGAACTTAAATATCTAAATTGGGTGAAGAATAGAGACCAGTTAAATATTTAATTTATTTATTTCTTCTTTTGTTCTCGATGAGCACATAAATAACAAATAGACATACAAAAAAATACACACATAGGCAAAAAATACATTTAAAAAAATAAATTATTGGTATCATACTATAAAGTAAATCTTTTATGTGGCCAGTCGTGGCGCAGCGGCACAGAGGTGTGACTGTAAAACCGACCGGTTGTGGGTTCGATCCCCACTCGAGGAGATGAAATATTTACTTAAATTTATATTTCCATTTCTTCGCTCTGGTGTCGAGGTTAAGCGCGGCGTTGAGTTCTGCCACTCAACACGCAATGCCCCCAGAATTCGGCAGAAAGTGGGGAACGGAGTGTCTTAACAATAGGATCCCTCTGCCTACACTGCTATGTGCGGGATACAGCGTGAAGCTGAAAAAAAAATATCTTTAAATATCGTTATATACATACAACAACTAAGTAACTAATTTTAAATTCAAATTTGTACGTTCACAAAATATGAAACATAAAAAACTCTACATTTCCTTTTACCTATATTACCTATGGCCAGGCCAGTCGTGGCGCAGCGGCACGAGGTGTGACTGTAAAACTGACTGGTTGTGGGTTCGATCCCCACTCGAGGAGATGAAATATTTACTTAAATTTATATTTCCATTTCTTCGCTCTGGTGTCGAGGCAAAGCGCGGCGTTGAGTTCGGTCACTCAACACGCAATGCCTACTGAATTAGGCAGAAAGTGGGGAACGGAGTGTCTTAACACTAGGTTCCCTCTGCCTACCCTGCTGTGTGCGGGATACAGCGTGAAGCTGATTTATTTATATTACCTATTGGTAATAGACCAGATACATAATTCCTAGCATATGTTGGGAATTATGCAGTTGGAACATACAATAAAGAAGACGAGGAAGGAATAATTAGGCTCGTAGACCACCGGCGTCAAACCCACGCGTTTCAATGTCACATAAACTAGAAAAGTAAGGAATCCCACAACGCAATTGTGTCCGGCGTTAATAAAATGGCGTATACATAACCTATTTTGACAGTTCGGTTCTATTCGTAATGTGATACACACGGCTCGTGCGTTTAGTTTTTGAATCGATTAAGTTTATATACCTACATTGTATAGAGCCTTAAAATATATGTTTAAATGTAGACCGTATTGGTTGTTTATACTGCTGTTTATTTTTGTTTAACTGATTAAAATGTTTTTTTTTTAGCTTTACCCTGTATCCATAGCGGGGGGACGGAGTATCAAACGCTACGGTCTCTGCATACCTCCTTCTCTTCTTCATACATACTCTCCTCCTTCGCCTCGTCTACTTTCATCAATACATATCCTCCGTGGGGTCATCATGCGTTTTACGTGACCCTTAGGTATTGTGTTTTAGAAATTCAATCGAGGTCTTCTCTTTCATCGTTTACTTTTCCATCATAATTGTTTTCGCCATTCTCTGATTTGTTCAATATGCCCAAACCACCTAAGTACGTTCTTCTTAATTTTCACCGTGGCATCCTCTCTAGTACCTGTTATTCTATGTATCTCTTCAATGCAGATTCGATCAGCTAAACTAACTTAGCATATTTTACGAAGAGATCGCAACTCCATTGCATTCATTTCATTCTTCTTCTGAAATATTGGCATTTCGCTGTCTTGCAAAGGCATGATGACTACTCGCTTGAGACCTCTCTTGTATTTAGAAGACTAAATAATAATCCTCTCTCTCGCAATGGCTTTTACTACCTCTCCCTCTCTCTCTCTTTTTCGTAAAATGTTTCCTTCATAAATATATTTTAATATAAAACATCCAATATGGCAATACACATTTCTATTTAATAAAATTTTATTATCAATATAGTCCAAGCAACAAGTTCAACAAATGAAACATCCGTATATCACGCATAATGGCTGGAAGCGACTTGGTACCCGCCTACAGTGCTCGTGGAAGCGTTCAGCTTACAACTTGATTTGTGATTCCTAAGATTATTGCTTGTACATTCCATTATTGGGTTTCTGTAATTTAGTTTAGAGGTCCAATTGCTTTAACTGTTAAATATCTATAGGAGATTGCTGATTTTGCTCAAAATTCTAAAGTAAATGACCATCTAATATTCGTGACAGTAGAAATTAGAATTTTCGACATTAATACCTTCGAAGTAGTTTTATTTGACCGTAACATAATTGTACTTTAATAGGCGGTTATAGTAGAACTGATTGGTGATTATTGAAATCACGGGCTTATTGCATTTAATTAGAGATTCAGTTAAAAGTGGATTTTTAGTAAAGTAAAAATTTTTATTACATCATGAGATGTAATAATTAATTATTTTTATTATAATTATAAATAATAATCTCGAGGTGTTTATAGATATATTATACTTCTTTTCTAATGTATAATAATAAAGCCTTTTATTCGGATATAACAGAATATCCAATTAATTTCTCATTATACTACTACACATATACATGTAAATACAAATACAATATAATCTTATTTCTTCATCTTTTATAATGTAATATTGCTGAAAATTTTATTTGGAGCACCATAATATCGGAACACCTAGTACGAATTGAAAAAATATTTTATGTTGTTCTTTTATCGAAGAGGGCTATAGCTTGATATCACGTTAATAGTTTCGTACAGCGAAACCCACAGTGGGTGAGAGCTACATCAGGCTTTTGAAATATGTCTCAACTCTTAGATTTTCGATTTTACCACGCGAGTTATAAAATACTAGTGACTCAAACACGGCTTCGCCCGCTCATAGCTAAATTTTACAAAATATTTACATAAATTGTAGCCCGTATGATGTATAATCTATATTACTGTAAAGTTGCATCTAAATCTGTACAGTAGTTTTTACGTGACAGTGGAACAAACATCCATCCTCACAAACTTTTACATTTAAAATATTACTAGAGGCAAGTCGTGGCGCAGCGGCACAATATATATATCTACTGGTTGTGAGTTCGATCCCCACTCGAGGAGATGAAATATTTACATTTATATTTTAATTTCTTCGCTCTGGTGTCGAGGGGAAAGCGCGGCGTTGAGTTCCGCCACTCACAAATGCCTCCAGAAATTAGCGGAAAGTGGGGAACGGAGTGGCTTAACACTAGGTTCCCTCTGCCTACCCTGCTGTGTGCGGGATACAGCGTGAAGCTGAAAAAAAAAATATTAGGATAAAAAAAACAATTACACTAGGTACTATATACACCTAAACATGCATCTCCCTGACCAGAATGGGCCAGGTTAATTTAATAACCTTGCAAATGACAGTACGTTTCTACGTATTTAACATAACGAAGAAATATAATTTTAACGCCATCGCAATTGGATATTTATGATTTGGCTCGTAACATTCCACGTTTTACTATTAAAAACTAGATATGTGAACAGTATTTTACTTAAACTAATATTAGAACCTGTTCTTAATCTCTTCAATGCGACTGATATTTAAAACCAGTATAATCTTAGTGAAAAAAATTGCCCATCCAAAATCGTTTAACATTACACCTAGCGTAGGTTATTTAGGTATAATTTAATACTTTAGATATTCATAGAACCTTCATATAGAGCTTCATTCGTATAGAGCTTCATAATAAAAATGACGTTTTCAAACATTTTTAAAGTGTTATTCCACACTTAGGAAAAAAAATACTTATTTAGAAAACGTATAAAAATTTGAACGTAACGGGACTCGAACCCGCGCCTCCTGGAAACCGACCGGGCGCTCTGACCACTAAGCCATACGTTCATGGTCGGTTTCCAGGAGGCGCGGGTTCGAATCCCGCTACGTTCAAATTTTTATACGTTTTCTAAATAAGTAAAAATGACGTTCTCAACATAACTTCTTTCCAACATAATCTAATTTTAATATACAGTAGAAATGTTTACTTAACCTTATAATATAATATAATATGTAAATGAAGATTCGAAACGCTCCAGTGTGAATAAGTGTCGCATTAAATTATCCATATTGATAATTTCTATACATTTTTAAACTTTTTTTTTGGTGTAAACTTAATAAAAATATATATTTAGTTACGTAGCGACGCCCACAACGTTATTTCATTCATTGGAGTTCCTTTTACTTCTAACAATGCAGTACATTGACTCTTCAAATGTCCCTTTTTGAACTGTACGGTGTAAATTTTTTTCTTATTTTTTTATTTATCTCGAGTTTTATGACAATTTTATTAAGGCACGGTCTGGGCCTACGCATTGGCTCGCTCATTCATTAAAGTGATACGTGTTTTGGAGCACTGGTTCCCAACCAGTGGTCCGCGGACCATCACTGGTCCGTAGAAGCGTAAATATAGTCCGCGAATGGTTTAAATTTTATGACTGGGGATGGTGAGGCGAAGTTTCTATTTGATTACCACAGTTAATTTTTATTATACCTACATGCACAGTGGTCCCTGCTACCGAGAATGATATAAAAGTGGTCCTTGGTCAAGAAAAGGTTGGGAACCCCTGTTTTGGAGGAAGCAACTCTGTAATATGGTCTGAGCTTCACATTTGAGGTACTGTAAACAATACGATTTATAATGGATTCTTTATGTCTAAATAAATTTAATTTATGATTTATGTATGTGATACGTTATTTTGTTCAAGTGGGTTTGTGGATTATATTTGTGATGGGATAGTTGTTAATTTTCATTATTGGTGCTGAATAAACAAACAACAAGTTGCAAAATTAGGTCGTCGTGGTGCAAGGGCATAAATGTGCGACCAAATCCGATGGTTGTGGGTTCGATTCCTACTCAGGGGAATGAAATATTTAATAATTATTTTCGTTTCCTCACTCTGGTAACGGGGCCTTAAAAATTCGGTGCCTTAATATTAGGTTCCCTTGCCTACCATAAGTAGCATGATGGAGCGTGAACATATTGGAAGTTATAAAATGCATATAATATATTAGGTGGTAGAAGAATTCCAATACAGCATTATTAAAATCAAAATTAACAAGAAATACACTTAATACTAACAAGAAAGAAAAGTAAATAGAAAAATTATAGAAACGTCGTCGTCAAGACACTATAGAAATAACGACAAGTCCTTGTTCTTGAAGACGGACATAACTATTTCCATAATCGTTGAGGCCCCCCGTTTTATCTTTTAAATATAGATAGACTGAAGCCATCTTTCTATACAGATTGAAATGAAATTCGAAATAATAATATTATTATCGAAATTATGTTTTGCTTTAGTTTCACTGTGCGCGTGTGTGCACATAGTGTGACTGGAAAATCGACTGGTTGTGGATTCGATTCCACTCAAGGAAATAAAATATTTATTTACATTTATATTTTCATTTTTTCGCTCTGGTATCGAGGCAAAGCGTGGCGTTGAGTTTGGCCATTCAACACGCAATGCGTCCAACTTGGTGGAAAATGAGGAACGGAGTGTCTTGACACTAGATACCTACCTTGCTGTATGCGGGATACAGCGTGAAGCTGATTTATTTTCATTGTGTATCCGGCATATGGAATGGTAGACAGAATAAACCTAGTGTTAAGACACTTCGTTCCCTACTTTTTTTTTATTGCGTGTCGAGTGGTCACCGCCGTGCTTATTTTCTTACTAAAGCGAAAATAATTCATTTTCCTGTGTGGTTATCGAAACCACAACCAAAGCGTCTATAATAATTTTATTGTTTTTTTAACGAAATATTTATATTTGAATTCCTATAAGAATAGGTCAATATTTTTTTGTTAAAAAAATAAAGCTTTTCAATAATTTATACATAATTAAAGTCATTGAAATGTCTCGATATGTTTCAACGCTTATAATTCAAAAGATACGGGTCTTGCATTAAGACATTTAGCCATATACAAGTCAGCTATAACAAATAATATCACCGAAAATATTTTTAACAAGTGCTATAAAAAACGTCCAAATCTTTTTAAGCTTAATCTCATAAGTAACGGGCAAAATAAAAAAACATAATTTCTCAAGTTACAAAAACACTGGGTCGTAGGTACCTTACCTTACCTTACCTAATTGTGATGCGACCCACGCAGCCTTGTAAGATTTATTAAAATATAACTTGAAACGCAAAAATCTTTATATTATAAGCTGGAATATAATTATTTTACGTATGAATGTTAGCTTGTTATAAGTATAAGGTAAGTAGTGCCATCTATTATTGAGCGGATGCTACTATACTTTACAATTATTACGATTGTTTAAAATAAATTATTTGGTCGAGGCAAAGCGCGACGTTGAGTTCCACCACTCAACACGCAGTGCTTCTAGAATTCGGTTGAAAGTGGGGAACGGAGTGTTTTAACACTATGTTCCCTCTGCCTATCCTGTTGTGTGCGGGATACAGCGTGAAGCTGATTCGATTTAAACTACTTTATGGATTTTAATATGTTTTTCTCTTATACCAAGACAAATTTATACATATACATTGTATTATATTAGTGTAGAGCTAGCGGGCGAAGTGGCGGCCGGCTTATTCTAGCTTTTAATAAATACAGACGAACGATATTGAGACATCGTAGCGCATGGGCACATAGGCAATTAGGGGTTCGATTCCCACTCGAGGAAATGATATATTTAATAATTTCATTTCCTAGCTATAGTGACAGGAAAGTAAAACTAACACCAAATTCCCTTTCTATAAAAAAAATATAAATTGAATATTATTCTGCATTTGAAGCAACCATTGCTATTTTAATTTGTCCATTATTATCAAAGGGGTTCAGATTTTAATCAAGTAACTCCCGCATTTCCACGCTCCATATAAACTTTTAATATGGATCATCGTGTGAAGGATTTTATCTTTGATGTAGACCCTTCAAAATTTTAAACATTTAATTGGCAATTGAATAAGCCCGTGTGGTTTTCGTACTATAGATATATGTATAAGGTCTTTGAGTGAAGATGTTAAATGAGAATTTAATTAAATTTACATGTTAACTAGCACATGCGTTTAGTTACCTCAAAGGGAGTTTTGACTGGTACTAATCGGTACTAATACTATTTCTATTATAAATGAGTTTCTGATTTTTTCTACTTGGAAAATACTTGATTAAGATGTATTAATTCTATACATGAAATAAGAAACCGTGTTTAATAATATATACCTATATATATGCAAGGGTATATTGAAGGACAGCAGAGAGTAATTGGTTAGTATTGAGTTTTTCATATTTTCCTGATTTCTAGAGACAATGTTTCTTATCTGTCGAATACTGAAATTTATATACCGATTTAAAGGAAATATCCATACGACAAATTGTCTTTTCCTCGCATTATAGTCCTTATTCCGACCTTTTTTTGTATCTCTCTTCTCCTTTTGTATTAAAACATTAAGATATCAAAAAAATAGTTTCATATTTGGAAATCGATTCAATATTTCAATATTTCACACATTAATAATTCAAATAACTTATAAAAATTATCGTTTTCCTTATAGGAATAGAAACATCCCTATAGCTTAGTAGATTATTATATACCTACAATTTTTTTAGGTGCCATCCTGAAACACAACACAAAGTGTATATTTTTTAAATTTCGTATAATTTTTTTTCCGCACACCTTGACTGAAATCATCCATTTGCCAATTTTCTGCCTTATATCCGACATTGCGTGTTGAGTCGCGGAACTCAACACCGTAAACAATTCTACAAACGTAGTCACATTCTAATCCGTACAAATGTAAATACAACGTACTTTAAAGCAATTATAATGTAAAGTAATCTTCTATAGGTACTATTTTATGAATCCAAAACCAACATAGCTGGGTCACGTCACAAAGCATTAAAATCAGCGTTTCGGCTCCTCGACTCATTAATTCCCATATTTATTGGGCCGCGGTACACGACTACAACACATTTACAGGAAGTACTAGTACATATTTTTATACCATTATGTTTACTGTTATGTTAAATAAACTGAAAATAGTTAAGTAAAATGGTTTATTTTGGGAATTTTTATTAAAATTAAAAAATTAAATTAAATTAGCTTCACGCTGTATCCCGTAGTATCCCGCACACAGCAGGGTAGGCAAAGGGAACCTAGTGTTAGGACACTCCGTTCCCCACTTTCTGCCGAATTCTGGAGGCATTGCGTGTTGAGTGGCAGAACTCAACGCCGCTCTTAACCTCGACACCAGAGCGAAGAAATGGAAATATACATTTAAGTAAATATTTTATCTCCTCGAGTGGGGGTCGAACACACAACCAGTCGGTTTTGCAGTTACACCTCGTGTCGCTGCGCCACGACCGGCCTCTAAATTTTAATTGATTTATTAATTAAAGTTAATTAATAATGAAAGTTTTTAGGTGTTAAATGAATAGTTTTAAATTTTAAAGTTGTGCTACTTATGTTTGATGATTAATTTACGCTTTTGAATATTACTTTCTTCGAATAATTATGAAATTAGGTATTACTAGTGGCAAGTAAATTTTCATACAAAGATATAGACCAAAGATCTCCTCTCATCCTCCAGTGTCGATGATACCAAAAGAACGGTCACGTAAAGAAGCACGAGGACACTCCAGGGGTAAGTATAAAGAAGTTGTTAACAGTGGACGAAGGAAAAGTAGCTTTTTGCACTCTATTCCATCAGGCTAACCTGCTAGGCATAGATTATGATCTTCAAACATTGCGTGTCGAGTGGCGGCATCAACACCGCGTTTCATCTTGCTAGGATGGAGATGAAAATAGTTCGTTCCCCTCCTAAGGATAGAACCCACAACCAGCACATTAACTGCCAGAAGCCATGCCACTGATCCGCTACTGATTTTTTTATAAACATTCACAACAAAAAAAATACATCGATCACTTATTACACAGCCAGGGGTGGTAATTTACATGAAAATTAAATTGTTTATATGTTTAGTATTCACTCCAAAGCATCGATATTAAGCTACCGTCGTGAGAGAATACATACGTGCTTACAAGCCGCCTACGAATAGGTGGCATGGTTTCCAGAAGCCATGAGACATTACATAAATATATTGGACGTTCGGTTTGTTTGATGTGGGACCCACGAAGCTGTATCTATCGTTATTTAAAATTCTTAATTTACTATGTTAACAAGAGACATCGCGCTGGCGTAATTAAGCGGTGCAGAACGCTGTTAACTGGCCTTAAGGTTCTTTGGGAAGTGCAGCAAAGTAGCGCGTGGCTATTAGTTATTTTTTAACAATAGTTGTAATAAGCGGACGAAAACGAATAAGACTGAAAAAGTATGGGAAGAATATAGTTTTGTTTTAGGTGTATTTAAATTTTTTTTCTTCATTTTGAAAATAGTATGTCCTTATTTTCATAAGATATTTAACATTTATTAAAGATTAACTTAATATCTTGATTAAAGATTGTTTAATACTTGAGTTATCTCAAGTATTAAAGAATATCAAGATTAAAAAAAATTAAAAAATTGTGTTAAAGCAAAAAATATATAAATTATTTAAATAATCACTTGATAGAATATAAAATTTACTCGAAAACCTTTTAAGATAATTAATAAAAATTGTAAATAATATAATAAATAAAAATATAGTTTTGTGGCACAGCGTCACACAATAATAGTAAAGCTTATGCTTATGCTGCTTATGGCTTTGATTTCTATTCGGGATATGAATTATTAAAATTTTTCTCTCTCATAATAAGACAAAGCGCAGCTTTGCTTACTTGACTTGACTTGACTTGACTTGACTTCCGCCAGTCAGCTAACAAAATTACAAGCAAATTTTGCAGGAAAATGGAGAACGTAGTGTCCTAACATCTTATTTTCTCTATCTTTCCTGCTATATGTGAGATATATATAGCTTAAAACAAATTAAAAAGCAATATTACGTTTTTTTGTAAAATATGTCAAAGAAATATGAGCTTTTGATTTTTATTTTTAGAATGTTTCATCACCAAATACAATGCCGTGTGCCTATCAAAATTCAATAAATATACTATAAAAATGTATTAGTTATATAATATCTATATAAACTAAAACACTTTTATTAAATTAATAGATAATGCACTGACAAAACTACTGGACTTAATACTCGGAAAATAACACGTAGATAGATTATAGGACGTCGGAGAGAAGTAAGAGGAAGGATTTTTCCAAATTTCTACGGAAACGAGAAAAAACGTTATTTTCCTTTTCACATCCAAAAATCCACGAAAATGACACGCAAAATGAAACTATGAAATAATTTATTTTTTTACACTTCCAGGTGACGAACAATACACCTACAACAGTATTATATATAGCCGACCAATCTTATGGTCAGAGATCTGGTTCGAGTCCCGCTACGTTAAAATTTTTCTTTCCTAAGTGTAGAATAACACTTTAAAAATATTAAAAATAAGTAATATATTTATTAATAACATAACATTCCATATCCTTCCAGAAACAAACGTAGTTAATATTCGCGTCAGCGAGCCGGCACGTCGCGTACCGCCTCTCTAATATTATTCATGCTATTTGTGTTAGTTACAAATGAGTGGTTCTCGATATCATTTAAATGCTAATTCAATAATTAAGCCGAACCGTCCGTAACGCGCACTATTGATCGATACCATTGTGTGGATTTACATTATTCGATATCTACATATACGAGTATCGTGCTTTATATTGGTTATTCGATATTGTTGTAATCGATTGTTGGTTTTTGAATTAACTGTAGATATATATGTATATGGGGATTTTTCTTATTAAAATAATAGTTATAATAGAACTAACTGTTATAAATGATTTGGATTATCGATTCAGAAATTCGTTGTATATTTTTGGCTAAGGTGGTTTTTTTTTGCAAAAGCAAATCAATAATATGTTTGATTAGAAAATTTTATATTTTTTTAAACATTGCTTTTAATTTATTCGATTTGGTTCATTTTTATATAAGATTTAATATTTTCACCAGATTTAACGAAAAACTAAATACTAATTTTATTTCTTTCTTAATAGAAAAAAAAATATTTCTGTTTACATTGACAAAAAGAAGAAAAATAAACTCCCAAAGGCTATAACCAAATATACAAACATATATAGATATAGACAACATATCTAGAAATTAAAACCCAAACCAACATTAATCACCAAAAAACCGCAAGAACCCCCACAACCCAACGATAATTATCAAAGCAGCCAACAATTCGAGACAATCAAAATTCATAATTTAGTAGATACTCACATCTAAATACAAAACGGGTGAAGTCACGAGGCAAATTAGTGCGCGCTTTGTGCAATCAGGCGGGCCCTTCATTCTAATGAATATGAATACGGGTATTCGTTAATGTTTCGCGTAGTTTCTACTTTGTGGCTTTTGTTGTTTCACTTGCTGTGGCTCGTGGCTTTGTTCGTATAATTTTTTTGTTGTTATAGAAGTGGTGGGGGAGGTTATAGTTAGGAGGTAGTTGTGAATTCATATCTGATAAGTTTATTTAGTCATGGAAGATGGTTGTATATAAAGATACTATAATATTATAGATATAAGATACTTGTAGTGTATTAGAAATATTTGGCCTATTTTGTTTAGAATTATAAACCAGTACTGATTATGTATTATATGCTCTATTTTTAATCGAATCGTAAAGTAAGCAGAGGAATCCTAGTGTTAAGACACTCCGTTCCCAACGCACCACCCAATTAGCGAAACATTACTTATTGAGTGGGGAAACTGAACGCCAAGCTTTGTCTACTACAACGATAAGTGCAAACAGATGAAATGTGCGAAATATAGAATTCTCAAGAAACGAAATCAAACTCAAAACAATCATGCTAAAGCTGTTCCACTGCGCCGTGACAGCTTCCATCTTAAGTAAAGTTTAACTTTAAGATTAATTCCTTAAAATTGCTCATTTCCTAGTAAAACTATAAAAGCTACACAGTACTAAAAAAAAATAACAATAACATTAAAAGGGTTATAATAACTCGGTTAAAAAGAAACCATCACAAAACCACTGTACGTACGTATTATCTCATATAATAATAATACCAAGAAAACGTGTTGTTTTCGGCCAAATTGCCGACAAGGCGAATGGCGGACATGTTCCCATGAAGTCATAGATCATAGTGTTGATAAAAGACACTAACAATTAAATGTTGTTTTGAAATAAAAAAAAATGTCACCGGTAGCAACCGCGCCACTAATATTAAGAAGGTCTCAACAAAAGGTTTTATATGTTTTTTGTGAAATTAAAGTGATTCTTATCTAGAAATAAGTTCGTGCTCGTCGTAGCACGTGCACTAGTTTTAACTAACTGGTCGTTTTTGTTTTTTCTTAGAGATTGGTATGGCTTTAGGGCAGTCTTTTCAATTTTTTACTTGAATCTATTTTAAGTTTAGATACTTTACATAAAATAAAATTATTATTTTATGTTTATAAAAATATATAAGTTATAATTAGAATATGATTAATAAAATGTCTTTAAAACCTTATAACAAACCAATTTGTATTAATAACACCGATAAAGTAGTGATAAGACACTCCAGTGACACACTTTCAGAACTCTACGCTTCGGTTTGCCTTATACTAAGCGGAGAAAATAAAAATAAATAATCTTAAACAACCATATTTATATCAAACAGTATACAGCATTTGTGCGACAAGCACAAAGCCACGACAGCCTGATATCTCTAATTTATATTAATTTATCTACAATAATCCATACTTATCTATATAACGTATGTTATTATTTGAAGGTGAGGAACGGAGTGTCTTAACACTAGGTTCCCTCTGCCTATCCTACTTTGTGCGGGATACAGCGTGAAGCTGATTAATTTATTTATTTTTACTATATATATATATACAGAACCAAAACGCACTTTAGATAAATGTGTAAGGTCTTAATTATAACGGTGTGCTCATCTCAGTCGGTTTCTAAGTAATATTGTAATCTAAAGCGTACATCTAAGCGCAGACGTGTCTTCCCTTTTATAAGGGCTACAGCATGAAGGTATGCCTTTCTGTTTCATCTGCAGTAATAATTATTTTTAAGTGTATTATAATATGGATATTATTTTAATTTCTCAACTCAATTCAGCTTTACGATATAGGTATACCCTGGTAGTATTAACTCACTCCGCTTCTCACTATCCGCCGAATTTTGGAGGTATTGCGATTTAAATGAAAAATATTACATAATATTTTTTGTGTATACATTGAGGCCAGTTGTGGCGCAGCGGCACGAAGTGTGACTGTAAAACCGACTGGTTGTGGGTTCGATCCCCACTCGAGGAGATGAAATATTTACTTAAATTTATATTTCCATTTCTTCACTCTGGTGTCGAGGTTAAGCGCGGCGTTGAGTTCTGGCACTCAACACGCAATGCCTCCAGAATTCGGCAGAAAGTGGGGAACGGAGTGTCTTATCACTAGGTTCCCTCTGCCTACCCTGCTGTGTGCGGGATACAGCATGAAGCTGATTTTATTATTTTTTTATTACATAATAAATAATTATTATTTCTTCGAGTGGGAATCGCACCCTCAACTGTCGCCCATCTCCATTGCTATGGTAATGGATTCAAATGTGCATTTATAATATTATTGCTGATCTAAATAGCTACTAATACAAATCAATAAAATAAAAAAAAATATCCAAGGAGCAATGAACTTTATAAGGAACATAGTTAAGACGTCTGAAAAGTCGCTGAAGTACCTACGCTTTAAGTGCCTTAAGATGCTTTACAAAATGATTGTAGGATGCTTTACAAAATGTTTGTAATGATTTTAAAAATCATTATTTTCAAATTTGATAATAACAAAAGTAATTTCATTTTAAAAAATAGCTTGTTTTTAGAAACAAGATAAGTGAAAAGTAAGAATATCTATCTATCTTCTTTAGGTACTTTATTTAGCCTCCTGCACAAGGCAAGGTAGGCAAAGGGAACCTAGGAACCTAGTGTCAACACACTCACCATATTATATTCTCCTACCTCTTAATTCTGCACGCTTTCCGTGTTGGGTAACGGAAAGAATTGTACATTTTAATCCTTATTGACCTAATATAGGTGAGTATTTTTTCAATAAATTTATTGATATTATTACTTATATAATATTAGCTGTCGTGTGTCATATTCGAATAGAAATGTTTTAAGAAAATTGCATACCCCGCAAATTGCTGGAGCGTTCGATGTTGAATGATTGGTTTCATATGTAGATCGACATAATATAAGAAGTTACAGGAAAATATAAAAATATTAAAGCCATCGTGGCACAGTGAGTTAGTGTTTGAATATAATTAGTTAATGACATAGTGCGACGTTGAGCTCCGCTACTTAACACATGCTAATTGGAATTTAGGCAAAAAGCGGAGACCGGATTGTTTTAACAATGGATTCTCTCTGTTATACGGGTTAAATATGAAACTAAGTACATATAGATATGCTTGGTTCTTGATAACAGAAAATATTTTTTTCAAGATATTTTTAGGAAAAACATAATTTAATTTTAATCTTAACAAAAGGGAAATAAATATTGAATTATGTACGCTTCAAATGCATCACCTCTTGAAGGTCCAAGATAGAACAAAATAACTAATTAATAGAAATCTCAATCGGAAATATCTCCTCCATCAAACTTTACACAAAGGCAATCACGTAAATCGAAATGGTCGAGTTAAACAGCGCAAATACAATAGGATATTCGCATACTTGGAATTCTCTAATAAGTGTTCAACCCCTTGGCTTTTAACCCCTTCGCACCCTGTCATTTTGAGAACAAATTAATCATCATCATTTACATGCAGCGCTGGTAGCCAGATTTGTTTCTACGATTATGTCACCCTCGCCATTTAGTTGGGAAGTGGAACAGATTTTGTGGATGTGTTCTAATACTTTTGAATGTTAATTAGACATTGTACGGCGTTTTCGCTTCTCATTAAGATTTATTGGTTTAGGGTTGGTTTTTTAGATTAAAATTTGTTGTTTGGTTTTTTTTTGTTGTAAGTGTAGTTTTTTTTTTATTGTAAGCTAATTAAGGTAAGGTTTGTGCAGTTGTGAAGTGTATGGGTTATTGGACCCCTCGGTCGTTCAAGGGAGCCTCGATGTTGTGATGCATAAGATGAGAATCTATCCACCAAGAATGTTGTCTTTTATGCCTGTTGCACAGTCGTGCTGTAGGGGCAAAAAGTGTGACTGTAAACGTAACAAGTTGTGGGTTTGATTCCCATTCGAGGAAATTAAATATTTTAATGTTTTTCGCCCTAAACGCGGCGTTGAGTAACACCATTCAACACGCCTCTAGAATTCAACGGAAAATGGGGAACGCAGTGTCTTAACACCAGGTTCCCTTTGCTTATCCTGTTGTGTGTTAAATACAGCATGAAGCAAAAAATTGTTGAGAACAGTGAAAGAGGCGGTGTTGGAAGACAGATTCTAGCAAGAAACGCCGTGTTTAATATGAATTAGAAGAATTGTATGTATATTGCTTAAAAAGTAGCTCTCTTATCTTAGTGATAGTGTTCATTCAATAAAATAATTGATATTTTATATAGTGATATTTTAACATAACTTAATAAATATAAGGCAGAGACATGAAATATATATTTATCTCAAATAATCTCATAGATTTCTGAGTATTGTACGGATTACATATTTGATATAGTAAATATGAATAACATATTTAACTTTTATATAACTTTTACCCAGTGAGTTAAAAATACCTAAAGATCATACCTACAGCCCATTCGTTAAATACAATCATCTATCGGTCCATACAAATCAAACGGCCAAAGTCAAATATAATCACGCCCAAGGGCCATTCGGGACGGCTAGTGACAATTATTGCGTTCATTTTGATTTGGCACAGTCCGCACCCCCGCCCCGAACCGGTCGTAGGAAGGGTTGAAGTGAGAATTGTGATCTCTGTTAGAATATTAATATATTTGTCTTTACAATTGGTGTAAATGTTCTGTTATTTTTTTTTGATGATGATGATGATGATGATGAGGCTAGTCAGCCAGATAGGATGTGGGTTCCATTCTTAGTGGAAATTAAATATTTAATGTTTTTATTTCTTTGTTGTGGCAACGTGGCAAAACGTGGCGTTGAATTTCGTCACTCAATCGACAATGTGTCCACAATTCAGTAGAAAGTGGGAACGGAAGTGTCTTATTGGGAACAGAGTGTTTATATACTAGGTTCCCATGTTTTGTCTGTCTACCCTTCAATGTGTGGTTCACAGCATTAATCTAATAAAAAAAAATATGCTTTATGATAAGTTAGTCTTTTAAACATATTATGTAAAATATAAGTGGGTGTAAATAAGTTGCAGAAAAGACTGATATTTTTTAAATCTTCATCTAAATATACAAAAAAAAAGAAATAAACGAGAAATATTTTCAATGATTCATTAAACATCTCCCCTCAAAGCAACTAAAAAGGACCGATCGCCAAGATGTTTGAACTTCCGTAATACCTTAATATCTCAGGATTAACACAACCTGAGTCTAAAATTAAAATCGATACCAAACTTTTCATTACACACCGATCGATATTTAATTTCGATATCTCGCTTTAGTGTCGGGCCTTGTTAGTATAAAATTTATTGCCACGAACTAAACTTATTCCTTCCTATTGTTCGTTCCGAGATGACTCGAACAATGCCATCATAATTTATTTTTCGATGCATCCCTCTCCCACAGATAAACTCGTGATAACAAATGATAACTAAAATAATAAAATAAACCGCGGCTCTGCAGCGACATATTTCATTAATAAAGGCAAAACAAGTATTGAGGTATCATACGAACTCACTTTGGAGTGTCCATACGTTATAGAGATAAAAGGAAAGCCTCGGAGCCGTTGGATTTATGCGATATCGAACTTGGAGTGATGCTGTGTAAGAACAATGGACGATCGTGGCGCCCCATGCGGTGAGCGAGCCGGGCGGGGGTTTCTGTATGGAGTATGGAATGTGGCGACATCTATTGTCTAGTAGTGGGGTTTGGTTTTATTGTTTTAATAAAGGAGTTTAATGATGTTATAAGGTAAATTTTGGTCAAATTGCGAAATTAACATTTCAAAAAATGTTAAGAAATGGTTTGAACATATTGATATTCAATATGAAATTTTAGGAGAATCTGTACCTGTTGAAATAATAGCACAATCGTTCTAGGTTTATTCTGGAAGACTCTACCTATCTCTACACATTAAAGATTAAATTTTGAATCAATTGTCTTTTTGAAGTAGTCATTACTTACATTTTTTGGAATATAGATTATATTTATACACGATAATCCTACGTATAAACAATAAACACAAATAGAAAAAAAAAACAATATACCTACCTATTTTTAAAATAAAATAGTTAAGCATCCTCCCCATTGAAAAGCGACGAATTTTGCCAAAAAATATTCATAAGCTGTCATCAGGCGACTGGACCCACGCCAGATGCGGCAAACCGACGACAAAATATTTCACAGCAAAATACTTACTCAAGTAAATCACCCCTCGCTCTTTAAAATCACTTTTGAGAAATCGAGCGGCAATTTCTTAAAAAGTTACGCCAAAATTAAGCGTTCGAACTCCATCTGAATTATAGCCAAAACTTTGCAATGGCTGACGGGATGTTTGTCCATTATAATATATAGAGTATTATGTTCACTTACTACACTTGGCAAGTGGCCCTAATTAAGTAGAACGTTGTTCCTGAATTTAAAATATTATCTAGAATCTCTCTTTTAAATGTTATCCTATAGGAGCGTAACGAATAGTATTCACTTCCGCATACTTCCCTAAACGCACCATTACAGTCAGTGGCCCGTTGCGCCGTTATTTATGTTCAACATTAAAAACAAAATGATATGCTTTCGCCGCTGAAAATCTAAAAAGAATAAGCAATAAAACGATAAAACCCAAATCTGATACATACTAGGGCCGCAATTTCCCGCAGGGCGTGCGAGCGGGACGCTGCTATACACCATCTAAATGAATACGACGCTACTGTTTCATCTCTCACCTCTATCGTTCGGCGATCTCTGAAGTGTCCTAACTCTACGCGCAATAAAAGAAAATTCAACCTTAGATGTAAGCTTTAAGCGTGCAAAACGAATGCAGATTACAACAAATGGTTTTAAGATTAATATAGTACGAGCGCCACCCCCGCCCCATACCACCCTGGACGCCGCTCAGCATTCAAATAGGAATTGAACGGATGACCAAAACATAATATCGTTGGTAGGATTCGGCGGTCATAAATCAAATGAGAAATAATCTGTTTCGAAACGAGATAGTCGCGATGCCATAAAAACGCAAAACGTCTCGTCTGATTGAAATCGTTGCGTTACTGGCGGCGTTTTTTCGAGGCGCTATTTCCTTTTTATTTTCCTTGATGTATAATCAATGTGTTAACGGATGGCCGCCAAGCGAGGGCTTTGAGAGTAGATTTGCCACACAAAAGGTTCTGATATTGAGTTTGAAAGTAGTTTCTCTTTTCTTCCTTTATGTTAATGGCACTTTCCGCGGCGTTCGGTAATGGCTTGTGTGAATAAATGTCGCGTTTCAGTTAGTGTCGCGAGCTTTCAATTCACTGTCTAAACAATAGTTGAGAGGTTCCAAGAAACAATGGAATAGAATAAAAATATATTTATACGATGTTAGTGCAAACTCATAAATTATCAAATTAATCCGAAATAGAGATTAACCCGTCAAGTTATAATTCAAAATATTCGATAAAATACCCAACAGATTGCGCCACATGTGGTCAACCTGTCCCACAGCCGCGGCACATGCCATGCCTACCTTCCACAATTACTACTTAAGTAAAAAAAAACAAATTCAAACTTTCGTTTTTCTGTCGAGGAACCTTGAACCTTATATGGAACAGGTAGGTTCCATAATCCTGGACAAGTGATATGTCACGGATCCGACCAACTGTTCCGGATGATAGTTATCAAAAAATTAACAATTTGTTTAAAGCAAATGAACCGGGGCTAAGCCGTCGGTAAATTATCGGAACGCTTAGCGATGGCCCCGGACTTTAATGTTCACCGAATGTCACCTTTCCTGTGCGAAGTATGCCCTTATCATTTTAATCTTTCGAAAGAAATTTTAATATGTTTTTATTGGTCGTCACATGCAGCGTTGGACAGCTGGCTTATTTTGTAAACGTTGGAATTGAATTTGAAATTTTACTATATTATCTATTTTAGCCGATACATATTTCTACGATAATTTGACTTTTTGGGGACCATAATTTTATAATTTCTAATTTTTTCGTTAATTTTGTAATGTAATGTAATTAATAAAAATATTATCGGACCACTATAATAAGATAATCTAAATAAATAGACACCTCTAGAACTAGTGGTAGCTAATTTGACTCTATTTCTCGTATTTGACCCTATTTCTTCTCTTTTCTACACCACAAAAATACGGAAACTCCATAAAAACATAAAAAAAATAAACACCGTATAAAAAATTCACTCGTTACTTAAAAGATAATCAACGTAGACGATGCCTCGCAGAAATAATATTCCACGATCCACACAAAGTTACAGCTAAATCAGAAGCGTCGAGCAATACCATAACACTTTCTTTTACGACTTTTTTAGAGCATTCCTTCTAGTTTCGTGTTCGTGATTGCTATTCATTTAGGGATCATTAAGGAAATTATTTCTTTTTTGTTATTTTTAACTTTACGCTATACCCGAATATAGTAAAGAGAAAGGGAACCTGATTATCGAGACATTGTCTGTTGAGCGGCGGAACTCAACACCGCGCTTTGTTATCAAAGTAAAAAAAAATGAAAATGATTAATTCTCCCAAAATAAGAATCGATCCCACAACCTCAAATCTCATTTTTAAACATTTTTAAAGTGTTATACACTTAGGAAAGAAAAATACTTATTTAGAAACTTTAATAATTTAAAATACTTACTTGAACGTATAGCTTAGTGGTCAGAGCGCCTGATCGGTTTCCAGGAAACGCGGCTTCGAGCCCCGGCACGTTAAAATTTTTATACGTTTTCTAAATAAGTAACCATCTCATTTATCCACATACTATATTTGCGCCACGACAGCCCCAAACCAACACTTCCTTTTACGACTTTTTCAGAGCATTCCCTTTTATTTCTGTATTCGTGATATCTATTCATTTCGGCGTCATTAACAGAATGATATATTATGGTGAATAAAAAATGAAAATTAACTTTTGGTTCCAAATAGACAATCGCATGTTGACAACTAATTATCAAAACGTTAACTCACCAAGTTTTTTTTTTTTTGTATGTCGTGACTCTTTTTTAACAATAAATCTTAAGCTAATGAGGTATTTATGCGAGTCGAGTCTCCTTGTCGACTATTAATCCTTTATTCTAAAAAATAAGAACGACGGTTCCTTCGATACGGTTTTTTAGCTAGAAGTGTTTGTTTAAACATCTAAGGTTGTGGATTCGGGTTACCTAAGGTACGGGTTGCGTTAATTTTTTATGGAGATGCTCTCGTTTAGTGAAGTCATGAATAAATAAAATGGTAACGGAAACGAAATGAGGTTGTTTTGTATTTTGTCATAGTATTCTGTGTGCAAATTTAATTTTCATTTGTATGTAGATACTTTAATATAAGATTAACTTTTTTAATGTATTCGTAAATTAATTATATAGTCTCTTTATTTTTTTTAATAAATAGTTCTTAATGATGTATTGAAAATGGTTTAAAATATAAAAAATAAAATTATACCTAGATAGAAATTCTTGTTGAGTAATATTATAAAACTATTTAGTTTGCTTGGTTGAGCTAGCAAATCTCAAGAACTACTGGTTTGAATTGGATTCCTTTTATTGAGGAAAGCCATAGGTTAATTATTTCGGTGTAATACACTGTACTTAACCAATGGTACCTCGGACACTCAGAATAGGTTATGTATCTTATACAGTACATAATTATTAGTTACTTCCATTTGACCGTGGGAGCGAAGCCAAAAATAAATACTTACTAGAAAATATATATTCGCAATATTCTCTATATCTAAAATACTCATACTCTTATATTTTCTAAGAAATATATTTGTGTGGAATGGAGTGTCTTAACACTAGGTTCCCTCTGCCTACCCTGCTGTGTGCGGGATACCGCGTGAAAATGATAAAAAAAATATTTTTGTATCCTTAATTTTGGGTAACACTTTAAAAATATAAAAATTATACGTCAGATTCATTTAATAGTAAAATTTGCGTCATCGTGTCCCTTCTAGTACCTTGTGTTTCGTTTATTATAGATCTGTGTAAATATTTCATTTCCAAATTCATGATTTAAGTCAATTTTGTGGAGAAAGGATATTATTATTGAAACAAGCCGCTATGAGCGGTTTTTTTACAATTGCAATATTAGGCTAAGTGTATTTGAATTTTGGCTTTACTAACTTAATATATTCATATAACCAAATAAACTCTACTTGGAATATATAAAAATAAAATATAATATGCCATACATAGGCCAGTTGTGGCGCAGGGGTACAAAGTGTGACTATAAAACCGACTGGTTGTAGGTTCGATCCCCATTCGAGGAGATGAAATATTTACTTAAATTTATATTTCCATTTCTTCGCTCCGGTGTCGAGGCAAAGCTCTGCGTTGAGTTCTGCCAACACGCAATGCCTCCAGAATTGGGCAGAAAGTGGGGAACAGAGTGTCTTAACACTAGGTAGGTTCCCTCTGCCTACCATGCTGAGTGCGGGATACAGCGTGAAGCTGAATGAATGAATGAATAAATGCAGAGTAAAATGATATATATCTACTTTCTTCACTGGCAAATTTACAACAGATTTTCAATAATTATAGATTTATGTAAAAAAAAAAACGAAAAAAAAAATATTTGTAAAAACAAAAACCCCGACTGCATCAAACTAAAAAGAAAATAAACAAGCCCAATAGTTTATTAGAATTAATAGTCGGGACCTCTTTAAATTATGAAGGGGTCCTGGTGAAGATTTTATTGATTGAAGAATTACTTATAGGTCCCGACTGTTAATTCTAATAAACTATTGGGCTTGTTTATTTTCTTTTTAGTTTGATGCAGTCGGGGTTTTTGTTTTTACAAATATTTTTTTATTTTTCATTTTATTGTTAGAATTTAATATGATAATAATAACATGATATACCTTTTTAAAATTCTGAAATTGAGCTCTTGAATTTGATACCCATATTGTAGTATTCGAAACGAACATTTTTTATTTCACTAAGTCCAATGGCGTACCACAGCCGCCATGATTATTTTTTATTAACATCACCTATCTAAGAACACTTGGGCTGCTAATACGAATCTAACGATACCTCAAATATGTAAATCCGTTCAGCGGTTCTGGAGATACGAGGTAATAAAGAATATTACATACATACAAGATACGCGCGAAAAACATAACCCTTCCTTAGCAGTCGGGAATAAAACATGCTAAACGTTAAAGTCCATTGTATTGTCATCAATTCGACATCCAGTGGATTGGATCTAGGCATACCAACTTCCATGGACGAGTCTAGAGATATATATTGATTTTTTTTCACAGGTGATTTTTTTTTAGTTAAATTTCTGAGATGGGCATAATACTGTGTCCACCCCAGAATACTGGGGTGGACACAGACCACCCAGCCCCTCTATTCCCACACCCATGCTCATTCTACGAAATCTATCATAAATAAAGCCAATTTGTAAATAACAATAGGAATCCATAAAAATAAACTTAATTGTAGTAACATTATTCCTGTGTCGTATAAATAGTATGAATTAAACACAGTTAATAGTTTCAACTGGGGTGCATCTGATTAAAACCGGAGTTAATTGCCGTAAAATGGCCGTTTAGTTTACAATGTCTAATAGATAAGTATCGCTTAGATTAATGCTTATGTTACCGTATAAATTATTATGTGTAAATTAGGTTTTTTTTCTACTTTAATTGATTTTTTTTAGCTATTATGCATGGGAAGAGGTGAATAATGGTTTCTTTTTCTTTCTTTTTATTTATATTATCGGTAAGTCATGATGGTTTTGATTGTGAATTTGGTGCTGGTAGCCAAGTTTGTAACGCGATGGGTTGTGGGTTCGATTTGAACTCGAATAAATGACATATTTAATATTTTCATATCGTTGCTTTGGTGTCGAGCCAAAGCGCGTCGTTCAGTTCCACCACTCAACACGTAATGTCAACTCTAAAATTCTGCGAAAAATGAAGATCGGAGTGTCTTAACCCTAGGTTCCCTCTGCATACCCTACTCATGCTCGATACAGTGTGAAACTAAAAAAAAAAAAATAAGAATTAGCCTTTGTTCACACACTCACAAAAGAGATAAAAATAAGAAAATTCACAAAATAAAGCGAATTTTACATTCATACATTTGAAAAGCCGAAATCAGCTTATAAATTCGAAAACAAAATCCTCTACTCTCACTCGGAGTAATTTATTGTGGAGTTGCGAATAATCACGAAGGTGGCGCATAAATCGTAGGCCATTTGCAAAATAGGTGCTACCTACTTCGCCGTCCCGTTGTCACCCTCTCCTTAGACTATTTATCGTGTGACCATATATGAATATTCAATATTTATATTTACCTAAATTTATATTTCCATTTCTTCGCTCTGGTGTCGAGGCAAAGCGCGGCGTTGAGTTCTGCCACTTAACACGCAATGCTTCCAGAATTTGGCAGAAAGTGAACGGAGAGAACAAGAGTTTGGGAACGGAGTGTGCTACATCAGGTTCCCTCTGCCTACCCTGCTGTGTGCGGGATACAGCGTGAAGCTGATTTTATAGTTCTATGTAAAAGTATATAATGTATAAATGATATATTTATTTTGTAGATACATATTTAAAGTAAATAAATAAATATTTCGTTCTACAACATTAAAAAAAAATATTTATATGTTTTTCTTTTCAGTTTCACACTATATTATGCATGTAGTAGAGTAGGCTAAAGGAACTTATTGTTAAAACACTACGTTCCCCACTTTCCGCCGAATTGTGTAGGCTTTTGTTGAGTGGCGGAATTCAACGCTGCGCTTTGTCTGTGAAATATAAATAAAATTAAATTATTAAATATTTCATTTTCTCGAGTGGGAAACCTGTCGCGTTTATAGTCACATGCTTGTGTCCCTGATCCACGACTGGTCCCATGTTTTTAAGTAATATTGCTTTTATAAATAATTATAAATAATGATTTTCATGTATTTTTAATAATTTTCATAATATTTGACTCTGTTAACGTCCAATTAATTCTATGAACAATTATTAAAATTTGAATATCAGTAAATTATGTGCTACTTATTAAAATGTTAAAAACGTAATTTTAAAAATAAACAAACATACAGAAATAAATTTATTAAAATGAAAAAAAGGAATAACACAAAAAATATAATATTGAAAATAAAAAGCTAGATGATAAATAATAGAGCTCAAATAACACTAAACCAACATACACTCAGGTAAGCCTTAGAAATTTTGTAGTTTCTTCTACAAAATTTCTAATAAACGACTCTACGTACGACGAGACGCTCTACTTCTACCAGCCAAAATAAACCGCGTTTAGAAGAAGGAATTTTTAATAGTTTCACCCTTTCACCCCATCGGAACCCTGCCTAATGTATTTGAAATCTGTCTTGAAGTTTTATCTATTGGAAATTGCTGTTTCGAACTAACATCGGATTTGGCCCTCGCAGTTGTAACTACAGGATATAAATTTAGAGTAGACGGCGCAGTCTATAAGTACTGGGCTATAGGGTAATTGTAATATAAGCTAAATTCAATCGATGTTTTTTTATTTAATTTGCACGTATTCTTTGCTTCTTGGATAGAATGCCAGAAGATTTTAGTGGAGTTGGAAAGGAATTAGGTTACGTTGGAGCCAATTTTCAAAATGAAATAAGTGTTAAATAATAATATAATTATAACTAAATATGTAAATTAAATTTCTATTAAAATTAAGTTAGTCTAATAAAACTTAAAATTGGTATCGTAATTTTAAACATAAAATCCTCCCCCTTACAACGGTTTCTTCGTCTCGAGGAAATTAATTTAGAACTCTACATTAAAATTTAATAGCGTGGAAGTACAGGAAAAATAAGGGGGAGGTCTTAAACTTTCATTATAATATTTAATGTTGAAAGTGCACTATTAGAATAATTATCTATATTATCTATGCATGTGGAACTATCCCCCTCACCCCCCAATAGTACGGCCATCCAATAAGAGATGGCGTTCGCTAAACTATTGCTCTCTTTCACAAGCAATTTACTCCTTGCACTAATTAAAAGAGCGAGCGAGACGCCACGCCTACTCTCAGAACAAACGGACGGGGGATACGAACCGCCAATCAGAAGCGTTGATTATTTGTAATTAGAACGTCGAGCACTTCCTCCGTACGAGATGACCAATGAGATTCTGTATTTAACAACTGCCTTTGGTTTTTGTGAGAAAAATCTCTCACAATTAATGAGATATTCGCACTTGAGATATTTCTATTGAGCGATTGTAATTAGGTGGGTGGGAAGTATTTTTTGTGCTTTTTCAGAATTTTAATATTTTTTATGAGGTCGGTCGTGGCGCAGCGGCACGAGGTGTCACTGCAAAACCGACTGGTTGTGGGTTCGATCCCCACTCGAAGAGATGAAATATTTACTTAAATTTATATCTCCATTTCTTCGCTCTGGTGTCGAGGTTAAGCGCGGCGTTGAGTTCTGCCACTCAACAAGCAATGCCTCCAGAATTCGGCAGAAAGTGGGGAACGGAGTGTCTTAACACTACCTAAGTTCCCTCTGCCTACCCTGCTGTGTGCGGGATACAGCGTGAAGCTAATTTATTTATTTTATTTTTAATATTTTTTAATAAGTAGGTATTGAAATGAAAAAAAATCTACTTAGTTTTATTATATACTTTGAGAATTAACGATCATTATTCCAATATAATTTGGTATTTCGTCGTTGTGTTTCGTTATAATAGGCATTCCTAGAAAAGGGTTAAGCCTTTAGTAAACATATTAGGTATACGCAATGTAATGTTATTTTCTTTACTAATATTGTAATCACGAATATTAAATATATTATTTTGTACTGTTATACCTAATATGTTTTGAGAGCTCACATTTATTTATACTCTAACAAGATCGGGTACATTTTTTATATGTAAATAGATAGTTGTTACTAATTATAATAAGTAAGGGAAAGAGTAAAAAAACTAATTCTATTTTTAAAATTATATCTACTAGAGGCCAGTCGTGGCACAGGGGCAGAAAATATGGCTGTAAACGCGAATGGTTATGGGTTCTATCCCTACTTGAGAAAATGAAATATTTATTTAAATTTATATTTCTGTGTCTTCGGTCTGATGTCGAGGCAAAGGGCGGCGTTGAGTTACGCCACTCGACACGCAGTACCTCCAGAATCCGACGGAATGTGTGGAACGGAGTGTCTTGACACTAGGTTCCCTCTACCTACCCTGCTGTGTGCGGGATACAGAGTGTAGCTGATTTAATATGATTTGATTTCAAAATTATACTGGATTAAATATTATAATAAGTACTTGTCCAATAATATTTACTATTATAACGACACAAGGTCCAAAGTCGATTAACCAACTTCATAATATAAAACCTGGCAACTCCAGATTACGTCAAGAGTTAATTTAACAAAAGGAATACAGCTATAATATTTCATCTAACAAATGTAGTTCAGTCCAACAAAAACTTTCTCATTCCAGCCATTGAAACAGCACAATTATTCAACGGAGGAAAAGTTCTGAAGAATCAGAGCGGCCACAATGAGGAACCAGTTTGCATATAGAGATAAAGTGGGGAATATTAATGTGAATCCCCCTTTCACCCACTCCAGGGTTCCCTTGTAGGGTGGCACTCTCTTCGGCGAGTGGACCGCGGGACAGTCGTGATTTTAATTATATTTCGACGTGAGACCGTCGAGAGTTATGACTTTGTAGGAAATTGTTGTAGGTAGTTATATAGAATGTAATTTAAACTTACGCTGTTTATGTAATAAATAGATTGTAATATAATTATTTTAAATAATTATACTTACATAGGTTTCTTTAGTGTCTTAACACTAGGAAACGTAGCGTTAAGACATTTCGTTCTCCATTTTCCGCCGAATTATGAGTTGAGTGGCGAAACTCAACGCAGCGCTTTGCCTCGACACCAGGACGAAGAAAATGGAAATATAATAATAATAATAATATTTCATTTCCCCTGTTGGAATTGAACCCACAACCTGTCACGCTTACACAGACATACTTTGTGCCATTGCGTCGCGGTTGGACTTAGATTTACTTTATGAAACAATTACTTTTCGCAAATAGGTACAGGAAAATATAGATTAGATAAGTTGTACTTATCAAATTAAATTAAATTAAGTTAGCTTCACGCTATATCCTGCACACAGCAGGGTAGGCAGAGGAAACCTAGAGTTAAGACACTCCGTTCCCCACTTTCTGCCGAATTCTGGAGGCATTGCGTGTTGAGTGGCAGAACTCGGAAGTTGTACTTATCAAGGTTAAATATTATTAAAATATAGTTAAAAACGACATCCAAACATTTTTCCTCAATTTCACCATCAATTATAGATAAACGCGACTTTTGCTCACAAAATCTCTAGCATATATATAAATGAAAAAAACTTCAACTATAAATCTCATGAATATTCAAATGTTAAACGAAATTGCCGGATAAGCATCCCAAACTACAACAATGGTGTAGCATAAAGTTAATCCCATATTCAACTAAACATCGAAGCAACATAAATTTTCTTTTCGACAAACTAATGTCAATGTTAGAACGCCATTAAACAAATTCCGAGACCTCACTACAAATACATGATGTTGTATGAATATAAAATAGTTACGGGACGCGCGTTTGTGTGCGTGACGGTTGGTTATAGATTAACTTGGTGCCAGAGCCTTAGTGTCTCTAAATACCTATACGTTACCTTATGCTGTTTTTTTTTTATTTTTAAATCAGCTTCACGCTGTATCCAGCCAGCGGCAGAGGGAACCTAGTGTTAAGACAATCCGTTCCTCACTTTCTGTCTAATTCTGGAGGCATTGCGTGTTGAGAGGCAGAACTCAACGCCGCGCTTAGCCTTAAAACCAGGGCGAAGAAATGGAGATATAAATTTAAGTAAATATTTCCTCGAGTGGGGATCGAACCCACTACCAGTCGGTTTTACAATCTCTGACTGGCCTCTTTAATTTTTCTTTTTCTTTTTTTTAAATCATGCATGTCATATGTCATATCTACTTGAAAGTTATGAGATCTAGTTAAGTGAGCAGTGTTGTTATTGTTATGATAAAAGTAGAAATTTGAACCGGTAATTGTTGTATGCAACAACATCCTAGAAGGTACATTGATATAATGCCCCACTTGTCTCCGTTACGCGTTACTAGCCTTACCTACATATAAGGAGGTTGTAGCTTCCAACGACAAATTCTTCATTTCTATGTATTATCTTTTAGTAACTCACCTTCTTTACTTACCCTCACATTTTTCCCGTATAGCAATAAGCCCAGGAACGTAATGTTGAAACACTAACAAGACATTGCCTATAGAATGGCAGAATTTAATACCAAGCTTTGTCTAGTTAGTAAAGCAAGGAAATGAAAACAATTCATTCCCTCGAGTGAGAATCGAACCTGCAATATTTCTTTTACAGTAAGACACTGTTCCGCTTCACCACGAACGCCTTAAACAATACAATTTGCCAAAAAAGTCTCTACCCTCAATCCAGTCTACACGAACACATACGTCACAGCTAAAGGGCGCATATGCATATGTGGGGGCGTATGTAAATACATGAACGCTAAACTGTAAGGATGTGTGATGGTGAAGCTCCAGAGCGAGAAGTCTTTCTCATTATCGACCTCGGGTCACGGCGCATGCTCCACGGGGCCTAACGCCGCTAACGAGCGCCTTATTGCGACAGTGGTTCATCGCCGTAATTGAGTTACGAGTTTGTACGTAGCAATTTTGTTTTTTTTTCTCTTAGAACCCGGTCACGCTAATTGGGACATTTTTTACTTAGCGTAGCGTTCTTGAGCAAATATTGGATTAGGCGTAATTCAGATCGCTCTTTGAATAACGTTTCATAATGAATTTTACTTTGTAAGTTCGTTATGTTTATGTTTTTTATTTGTTTTTTTTTATTATGTATTATGGGATTTGATTTTGGTGAATTTTTTTTTGTTAAGAATTATCTATATTAATAAATTAATATTATAATTTTAATTTGTATATTTAATTTTAATAGGTATATCTGATTCTAAAATAAACCGGCTAAATGCGAGTCCCATTTTCAGACTCTACCTACTGAGGGTTCCATACTAATTTTCTAATTTTAGGACAAAGGAAAGTCCAACTTTTAAAATTTGATGAGCTTAATATGGCGGACTTCTTGCATTCTTTTTATATAAAAATTAACTACAGTTATGAGTTTGTAAGAGTTTTTATCTCTATTATACAAGTAAATTTCCATTTTTCGGATTTTATCTTTTATTTGTACTGCAAGTTCTCACTTCTTCTCAAATTTCGTGATTTTAAGTCTACGGGAAATTCGGAAGCGATTACGCGGCAAAAATATGACAATCTTAAATTTGCGGGCGATTACATTTCTATTTTATGAAATGAACTGTAAATAGAAGTTTGTAATGCTTTTTTTTCCATGTCATATTCATATTTTTTTTCTTTTCTTTGTATTATAAGTGAGCTCTTATGCTCACTTTGTACCAGATTTTATAACTGTAAATATACACGAAGTACTCGTACAAAATTTATGTATGGGTATATATAATAAATATCTTTTGGTGGCGTTGGCTTAGGAAGCTTTTTTTTTATGTGCTAGCAAACACATTCTAGTTTTAATCAAATATTTAGATATTTGATATTAATTTCATATTGCTTGATATACCTAAATAGACGGAAACCAAAGAATTCTATGTTTTCCTTTTGATGTGCGGAACTCCAAAAACATATACCAGAATGTATGCCTACTACTCAGTTCCCTAGTTACTCTCTATTAGATATTTCTATCCATGAGGAGATATAATATACATACATATGTAAATCTTGCTCCTAAAATTTCAGCTTATACCTAAAAAGTTAGTTTCGACTGCTTCTGGACTGATTTTACTTATAAACCGACGTATGGTAGAAATTAACACTATTCAAATGCACAAAGCGACTAGCTGCAGGGCAATAATTATATAGCCGGTCGTCGTGAGATCTGACCTGACTGTAAATTCAAGGAACGTACCTTGCTGTTAATAGTTTGACCGGTCTCTTATCTACAGCGTTCAGACTGTGCGGTAAAATATTTTGGTACCGTATTAAAGAGAATTATAGCAGGGTAGACAGAGAGAATAAAGTGTTAGGACACTCCGTTCTGAGGCTACGACTAGCCTCTTTATGCATAAATTATACTAACATAAATATAAATAAAAAAATGTAAAATACGTATCTACATGTATTTTGAACGAAAAATTATTTAGTAATAGAAAAGCTTTTCATAGTTTTAGTAAAGGTCTGCAGTTTTGAATAATTTAACAATATTAACATTTCACTAAAATTAATAGAAAAATTCTTCGTTACTTTATAAGCTTCAATTATCCTACTTTCTGTTATTAGCCATAAAATAAAAGAAAGATGAGATTTTTCATGTAGGTACCTATCTTTTCTCTTCTAAAGTTCTTAATATATTTCAAACCACATTTTTAATCAATAGCAGTACCTTTTTTATATTTATATAATTATTAATTATTTTACTTTGGGGTCTCACAGAAGTATAACAAGTGCTTATGTGACAGTAATGTGTGATAGGTGGTTAAGGAGTTAAAATAATTTATTCTTTTATTTTGATCTATTTTAGAAAAATTACAGTTTAGTATAGACAAACGATTTCATTGATGTACACCGGGAAACGAAGTTGAATAGGGTCGTGCAGCAGAGGTAGTGCTGGGACACTCAGATTCCCATTTTCCGCCAAATTCAGAAGGCATTGTGTGTTGAGTAGGTACATACAAAAGTAGATAATTTACTATATTCTAACAAAAAACATTTTGATTAACTTATAATATAAAAACATAAATACAGCCTATATCAAAGCAAAAACACAACCCTGTGCGGAACTTAAGTCCAAGCACCATTTATTTGAACAATATCCAGGCAATAATGTATGGAGATTAGGTAGCGGACAGACGCGTCTGATCCGACATGATACATCAACGTCGAGTGGACACTGGGCGCCCCCTAATGCCCCACAGGGCCCTGGTTGCTCAATGTGGAAACCATTTTATGTTTTATACAAAGTAATACTGCTGCTATAACTATTATTTATTGAGAATGTAACTATTGTAAAAAAATTTAGATATATTGCCTTATTGTTTATTCTTATTTAATGCGGTTGTAATCATTAAAATAGGTATTCTGCTTCAATTTTCTATTTTATATTTTAAAAATGTACCCATATTTATTATTTAATCCAATTTATACTATAATGTTGATATGAGCCCGTCGTGGCGTAAGGGCACAAGGGTGTGACGTGAACGTGACGGTTGTTGGTTCGATCCCCACTCGAAGGAATGAATTATTATTTCTTAATGTTTTCCTTTCTTTGCTCTGCCACCAACGAAAAAAAATACGGCGAAAATTGGCGAATGGAGTGTCTTAACACTAGGTGTGTAAAGTTAGATAAACACTTTGTGCCCCTGTGCCACGACCTGGTCTTAATCTGATCAATCCTGGAATCCTATAAAAAATGTATAGAATATAACATTCTCACAAAGTACTATATTTTTCTTTCAATTCTAAAACGAGATACCTACACAAAGTAAACAAAAAAATATCATATTTCATTTACCAATTAAAAAAGCTACTGCCATACATTTTAGCCAATGTCAAAGACTAATAGCGGAGAGGTTCGGACACGGCTTTGCATACCTAAGCAAGCTTGTTAACGGACGAATTAACACTTGCCAAGTGATAGTGATGGGTCACCGTAATTTGTTGTGATTATACGCACTGTTAATGACACGCTTACATTTGTAATATCATTTACATCTTTTGTAATAATGTATTGATAAGTATAGTGTATTGATCGTGTCGACGCGAGCCAATAGTTAAGTATTGGTGACGAATAGGTTAATTCTTGTATAATATTTTTAAGTCGTATTGTTGGTCATTATTTTGTAAATAGATTAGGTAAATTTTAACTTTATTTTTCATGTTAGATAAATATTATTTATATTTTAATGAATAAAAATGAATTATGTATTTATAGCGTAGGTATTAGTTTTGAGGTCAGTTGTAGCGCAAGGGTACAAACGTGTGACTGTGAACGATACAGGGTGGGTAGGTGTATTGTGGTTTCGATGCCCACTCAAGGAAATGAAATGTTTAATCTTTTCATTTCTTCTCTCTGGTGTCGAGGCAAAGTGCGGGGCTTAGTCCCACCACTCAACACACAGTGCCTTCGGGTTTTAGCGCAAAGTGGGGAACGGAAGCGTCTTAACACTAGGTTCCCTCTGCTGAACTGACCAGGACGCGCGGGTAGTTGAGTCCCGCTACTTTCAAAAATTTTATTCGTCTTCTTAATAAGAATTTTTCTTTCCTAAGTGGATTAGCACTTTAAAAATTGTTAAAAACAGGTATATTATATTTATAGCTTAAACATAGTTTTTGTTAATCAACGGTAATGGCAGCAATTTTATCTCCCAATCTTTTTTATATTCCACATTTTAAGCTATTAGTTTGATTTTAATCTATTGTTATATTATAATCAAATTAACGACAAGCAATGGTTTAACCTTACGAATTAACCTTCTTTCTAATTAAAGCAATAATTTGTAGGTCTTGTAGAGCAGAATTAAAAGTTCATACTAATATATTTTTATTATATCTACTGAAGAATCCTAGAAACTAGGTACTTAACCATTTTTTTTAAAGAATACTTAGTTATTTGCAGCCGTAATGGCGCAGATGCACAACGGGAACGGTTACGGGTTCGATTTCCACTCGGGGGAAGAAATATTTAATATTTTAATTTCCAGGCTCAGTGCGGCGTTGAGTTCCGTCACTCTACAACTACACGCAATACCTCAAGAATTCGTCGTAAAAGGGGGGAACGAAAGAGGAACTTGCGGTCATATAACTAGAATTAAGAAGCATAGGTTAAAAATCACTACGGTTATTTTGCAATATTTAATTTAAATAATAATTAATAAAAGATAATTAACAATAAAATATTATTTTTACTTATGCTCTTACATTTACATTTTTTTAAAATTGTATAGGCCAAATATCCTTTTTAAGCCATTATATAAGCCTGAATTCTACAATCGCTATACTAAAAAAACTGACCGTATCTTTAAGTCCTATTTCCACTAAACTATCATAGATATTGTAAATAGTTCTAGGGCATTCTATAGAATAGGTACCTATCAGTGGAAAGCACATAGCAATGTTTTCGTTCCATCAGCAGCTCGTGCTTCAGAAATGAAGTTGAGTATTAGAAACGCAGCTCTACTACTACAGACTATTTTCAATGTATTTGATAAGTCTTTATACAAACTATTGAAGGGACCTATCTATTGTAGGAATTGAATGATTTTCTCTATATCTATTTAGTTTTAGTATATTTTATAAGTACTGTACTATTTATTTGTTTTATTATTATCTAAATTTTCTCAAATATTTATTTAAATTTATATTATATTTCCATTTCTTCGCTCTGGTGTCGAGGACAAGTGCGGTGTTCAGTTCTGCCACTCAACACGTAATGCCTCCAGAATTCGGCAGAAAGTGGGGAACGGAGTGTCTAAACAATAGGTTCCCTCTGCCTACCCTGCAGTGTACAGGACACAGCGTGAAGCTGAGAAAGAAAAATATTATCTAAATATATCTAAAAAGTTTTAGTATTATAAAATTGTATTAATCGCTGTCTGGAAATCTAATCAAATATCTTCTATTCGATTTATATCAATCTACAAATGCAAATAGGTAGGTATGGTATATGTCATAGCGAGGACAAAACTAATTTATTCCCCAAGTGGAAATCAAACCCACAAACAATATTGTATATAATTTCTTTTTTATTTATGGGCCACTCTACGAATTGATACGAATCTATCTGAGTACATATCTTAGGTATACTTGTGACTCTTGAATCTTGATGAATTATACATAATACATCAAACCGAATTACAACTTGGCTCTACAATATAAGTACCTAAATATATTTCATTTTATATTTTTTTATTAATATTAATTCATATTTATTAACATTGTGGGTAGTAGATATCGACACAGCAGCCAGTGTGAATTCCTTTTTCTAATTTCCGCTTTTAGAATCAATATATAATAACAAAGGCCTATACCCTTAGCAAAACCTATAGCCCTTATAACGTGGATAAATTTAATATCTTTTTATGGGAATATTTATAAAGAATATTTAGATCTGTCAAGATTTCTATGTCATTTTTTATAAAAACTCAATTAGAAGCCAAGACATAAAGAATATTTGATAAATACAATAAAAAACACATAACAAACACAAAATCACTTTTCTAACAGTAAAAAGAGAAAAAAACTAAATTAAAAATAGAAAGTCTACATACTTACGAATCCGAACGGCGATAATGCGTACAAAACTCATCTCAGCCACCCCATCCCCGCCCGGGGCGCTAGTGAAATATTATGTTACCCTATTCCTCGCGGACGCGATTAGAAAATTCGTCGCTAGATCCTTATATGATATGGATATTTCATTCGTATAGGAAAAGCAATCTTTGAGTGTTTAACCGATTTGAAATATGAATGGTTATGGGTTTGAAATAATTGTTGGGAATTTTGGTTATTATAGACGGTTTTCTTTTGTATGTATGTTATAGATTTTTGAATTGACGAGGCGTTGCGTACCGACACTCAAACTGCAATGCCTTCAGAATTCGGCGGCAAGGGACGGAGTGTCTTAACACAAGACCCTTCCCTCTACCTACCGTGATGTATACGGGATACAGCGTGAAGCTGTTTTATTTTTAAATGTCCATTCAAAAAACCATTGTCCAAATTTCAAAGAAATAAAAAAAATCTGCCATAAACTAAGGCAATCTGTAATTGAAATACTATAGCTCATAGAATAAAATTATATTAAACTTCTGTATTACCTTGAACAAAATTCTATTTAATTATGCAAAAATTCTATTTTTACATATATTATAAGAAGTACACTTTTTTTTTATATAAAATCATATTTTCTATGATTTGTTTAACTGCTGTAACAATTAGTTGACGATTTTCATAAAAATTTCATAATGTTTATACATTTACCACTTGACACTCCTTCGATAATGCAAGCATAAATCAAACGGCCCTGCCCAGGGATCAAAGCATATATCAGGCTAATGCTGATATGATATGTTAAATAAATAGACGCCTCCAGGATATTGGGTTCGGGACGGGAATCGAAAATGAATGGGACGCCTAAACAAAATATGCACGATCGAAAAAAAATACTGACACTCATATTATTTATTGTTTATTCGTTTGTATGAAAAATATGATTTATAACTATTTAGATGTTTGGATATATTACATATATAACCAATAGTATTGGTTAGATATTTAATATATTGATTATCAGCTTCACGCTGTATCCCGCACACAGCAGTGTAGGCAGAGGGAACCTAGTGTTAAGACACTCCATTCCCCACTTTCTGCCGAATTCTGGAGGCATTGCGTGTTGAGTGGCAGAACTCAACGCCGCGCTTAACCTCGACACCAGAGCGAAGAAATGGAAATATAAATTTAAGTAAATAATTCATCTCCTCGAGTGGGGATCGAACCCACAACCAGTCGGTTTTAACAGTGACACCTCGTGCCGCTGCGCCACGCCATGTTGATTAATGGATATTTTTATGTTTTACGCATTTCCGGTAGGTTCCTACACCGAAAAAAAACATCTGAGTGAAAAGTAAGTAATGTCACTTACTAATTATTTTTTTTTAAAGGCAACATACCTATAGGTATATTGGTTTCTAGCAAAAAAAAGGAGACAAAGGCCTGTATTATCGCGAACGGTATTCTTGTAATGTAAAACCTTATACAATACTTTTGTACTTTTCTTTACAATACAATATAATGTTCAATTTAATCTAATATTTTTATCTGAAAACCACGTAAGTTAAAGGTTAATAAACTTATTAGGTAATATTATTGTATATCTCCACAATATCGTACTATTTAGTAATGATGTATTATTATATGTAATGAAAGAAAGATACAAGATACGAAATAAATCAAAAATATATTACTTTGGTTTAATATACATATAATAAATGAATATAAATAAGGTTTTTTTTAGGGATTATATGAAAGAAGCAGCGACACGTGTATGTGGTAAAGGAAGAAGAGGCTTTAGCAAAAAGCGCGACGAATGGTGGGTGATGAAATGCAAGACGCTGTAGAAAGAAAGAAGAAAGCATGGCAGGATTATAAAGCCTCAGGTAGAATAAAAGTATAAGAGAAATGAAAAAGAAAGAGTATAAGCTGCAAACGAAAGTACTGATAAAGATAAAGGGTGATGTCAGAGAATGAAAGAGATGAAAGATTAACGAACAATTTCAGGAAAAACACGAAGCATTTCAAGGTGAAAAAATTGTGGATTTATGATGGAAAAGTGACTGGTAAGAGATGTAGAGAGAGAGAGAGAGAGAGAGAGAGAGAGAGAGAGAAAGAGACCTTGTTTGACCTTCGAAAACACAGTATCAAAGATATGAGGAAGAAGATGATAGGATGAAGGTCACGTAAAAAACATGAGGACCCTCCCAAGGGCGTTTACCGTAGTGTTTGACGCTCTGTTCTCTCTACTACCCCTCTAGGGATACAGCGTGAAGGTAGTTTAGTTTTTTTTAATATAAATAACATATGTGATTTTTTTAGCTTGACGCTGTTTCCCGTACAGATATATTAATAAACAGATGAAATCCAGTGTCAAGACACTCCATTTCTTACTTTCCGCCGAATTTTTGAGACATTATTTGTTGAGTGACGGAATTCAAAGCCACGTTCTCTCTTGTTTACCAGAGCAAGAAAATAAAAATATTAAACGATTCACTTCCTTGAGTGAATATCGAACCCATAACCATCGCGTTTCCAGCCACACTCTCATCCTTCAAAGTAAATATAATAAATAATATATACAAAAAAAAATACTATCAATATGGCGAATCGAAGGCAACAGGGTGTGTCGTTCACACTATCTACTAAGAAATTACACGTTCCTAGGACACCCCCTCAGGGGGGATGACGTCAGCCCACGAATAAATGTGATGGAAATTGGAGGATTTGTTTACCCATATTCCTCTCACACTTTTGACACTAAAAGGTGAAGCGGGTAATACATTGTTAGCATAGAAACTATTGTTTTTATTGGTTGGGTGGTATACATTGCATATTATGTTTCTTTGTTCAGCTTCACGCTGTATCCCGCACACAGCAGAGTAGGTAGAGGAAACTAGTCTTCCCCACTTTGCGCCGAATTCTAGAGACATTGCGTGCTGAGTGGCGGAACTCTACACCGCGCTTTGCCTCGACACCAGAGTGAAGAAATAGAAATATAAATTTAAATAAATATTTAATTTCCTCGAGTGGGAATCGAACCCACAACCAGTCGCGTTTACAGTTACACTTTGCGCCCTTACGCCACGACCGGCCTACATATAATGTATTCCTTATATATTTATTTTATTAATAATACGAGATGAAGAGTGAAGTTAACAGAACGTAACGTCCGTTCTTCATTTATCGCCCGTACCCTAAACTTCGTTGAGCAGTGGATTTTAACGCCGCGCTTAGTCAGAAAATAAAAACAAAATATCCACACCAACAGTAGAGTGGCTTATTTTTGTTGTTGAACTACGGAATTGTCTTAATGGGAACGAATGTCTTAACATTATTTCCAGGTTCCCTCTGCCTATCCCCAAGTAAAGCTAAAAAACCATAAAATGAGAAATTAAGTTCATTATGACTTAGAAGGAAATATATTAAAATGAATATTAGGTAAACTGCAAAATACATACCTATTACCTATGAATATATATAAATATGTAAATATACAAGTATATATAGCTAACAACGTATTCAGACGCCGCAAGGTGCGCCATTACGTTTGAGTACGATGCTAAAAGCATCGTTGAAAGCTTGATACGGTTATGACTAATTTGTAGGAAAACAGTATTTGGTATTCTCTTTGTAATGTTCGTCGGTTCCGAATTCAGATCCTGTTTGGGGAAAAGTTTATATTTCATATAATCTATAAGTATCTATGAGAAACTTAAGACGTAAGGTTTTTGCAAATTAAAAGGTATAGAGCTATCAATTTTTTTATCTTCGCTTGGTAAATATTTTTATTTTATATATATTGTTACTATCAAGTTATTTGTCAATAAGGTACTTTCAATACTCAAAATAAACAAATTTTTCCAAGAAGACATCAATTATTAGTATTCAAAGATTAGTAATCAAATTTCTCTACGAATATTAGATTTTGATTTTTTTTTGCTTTTAAAACTTACAATAAACGGTTTATCCGTAGTTTAAATAATGTTTTGCAAAATAAGTTTTTTTATAAAATATCACACAAAAAAAAAATTTAAACTCGTGAATAGCAACTATCACACTATTACATATACACTATAGCCTAAAGGAGCTAATCCTGTTATCACAGTTTTATCATACACCCGCGGCGGCCGTACTAACATTATTTCAAGGTTCAACCTTTAAATTTTATAAATTGCCATTTTTGAAGATATAATCTTCCCTTAAAGATTAAGTTATATTTTTGTGAGAAGTATGTATCTATTATGATTCGAGGCCAGTCGCAGCGCAGGGGCACGACATGTGACTGTAAGCGCGACTGGTTGTGGGTTCGATCCCCACTCGAGGAAATAAAATATTTACTTACATTTATATTTTCATTTATTCAATCTGGTGCCGAGGCAAAAATGAGTAACTAGCTTATTAGTTATTTAGAAAACGTACCCGATCTGTTAAGAAAATCTTAGCATTGAGATGCATCGACTCATGGTCAAGCAACAAATAAAACATTAATATGATTCATATAAAGGTATAAACTAATACAATATAAATTGATATTAAATGAAAAAAAATAAAAATTAAATCAGCTGAACACTATCCTGCATACAGCACGGTAGGCAGAGAAAACCTAGTGGTAAAACACTCCGTTCCCCACTTTCTGCCAAAATTTTCGCAACATTGCGTGTTGATTGGCAAAACTCAACGCCGAGCTTTTTTCTTGTTGCCAGAGCGAAGAAATGAAAATATTAATAAATAATAATTCGTTTCTTCGAGTGGTGATTGAACTCACAACAGTCGTGTTACAGCCACAGGGGTACCAGCCCTGGGCCACGACGGTACTACGGTACTACTACAAATAAATATAAAACTGCTTAAATAATCATACTATTATTCTATTACATTTAAAAGGCACGAGTAAAACAGTCACGGGCAAACGTCTCTTACGCCCAGTATTAAAAAAATAAAATTATAATTATAATTATCTATCCAATCTCTACATTGGATAGATGTATGAAACAATCTAAGATTGACGTTGGAGATAGGTTATTAGTAGGCATCTCGTTCTTTTATAATTTTCTCACCCCGGGCGTCGCAAAAATGCAAAGAGCCCTTATTCCGTCTAAAAGGAATGAGACCTTGTGGTAATATAAAAAGATATTGATACGTTTTCAAGTTAAACTAATTATTATTCTTAATATTAATAATAAATTATTTGAAACGAGTCGTGGCGCAGGGGCACAAGTTTGCGACTGTAAATATGACAGGTTGTGGGTTCCATATTCATTCGAGAAAATTAAATATTTGATGTTTTCTTTTTCTGCAAACGAGCGCGACGTTGAGTTCTGCCATTTAACACACAATGCCTCCAAGATTCAGCGGAAAGAGGATAGCGGAAGTGTTTTAATGGGAACGGAATGTCTTAACAGTAGGTTCCCAGCTTCCCACTGCATACCATACTATGTGTTAAATTCAGCATGAAGCTATAATTTTTTTTATAAAAATAATAAGGTAAATTTTTATGATACTGATTTTTAAATGTACCCAGCCTAACAAATAAATCGGGTACCTACCTACATACACGTGATTTGTATAAATTTTACACATTTATGTAAGTAAATAAAATATAAAAAGTCATATAAACTAATTGTTTTAAAAAAAAGCATGAGCGTTACAAACGCTTTAAATGGTCGAATTTCGTGATAAATCACCCTTATATCTAACAATAAAAAAATATTTTACCTACATATCTAAGATTGTCAGCCAACTTTTCCTATAAATATTCTTTAGAGTTTAGACTGTAAATAAAATCAAGCTTAAAAGCATTAGATATTTATTTGTGTATTTAGTTATTTTCTTTTTTAGTCAAACATATCTGTCTCTTCTTATTGTATTATATGCAATCAATAAGGTATTTTTTTTAGCTTTACTCTATAACTCTGATACACACAGCTTCCGTTCCCTACTTACCAACGGGTTCTGAAGGCATTGCGTGTTGAGTGGCGGAACTCAACGCCGCTCATAAGGTAAGTATATCAAATACATTTCCATATATACTCAACACGCAATGCCTCCAGAATTCGGCAGAAAGTAGGGAACGGAGTGTCTTAACACTAGGTTCCCTCTGCCTACCCTGCTGTGTGCGGGATACAGCGTGAAGCTAATTTATTTATTTTTTATTTCCATATATACTTACACGGTGAGGCCAGTCGTGGCGCAGAGGCACAAAGTGTAGCTGTAAAATCGACTGGTTGTGGGTTTCGATCCCCACTCGAGGAAGTGAAATATTTATTTACATTTATATTTTCATTTCTTCGCTCTGGTGTCGAGGCAAAGCGCGGCTCTGAGTTCCGCCACTCAACACGAAATACCTCCAGAACTCGGCGGAAGGTGGGAAACGGAGTGACTTAACAGTAGGTTTAGGCAGAGCCTACCCTGCTATGCGCTATAGGGATATAGCGTGAAACTGATTTCATTTTTTTTATATACATACATTAAGCAATAAATATTAATAATATACATAGTTCATACATATCAATAAAACCACATGTTGTTAGCAAGACCATTTTTGTTTATTTTTGGTGACATACATTAGCCCCCAACGCCATATAAATGGTTCATTTGATTTACAGCAGTAACATTTCGAAATCCATTTTGCAATTCGGTCCCGCAACTATTACAAATAAAAGGAATTCCTCGTACAAAAGGGAAACCTGGGAAAAGAAATAAAAAACATAATAATTCAAAATGGCGTCTGGCCACTTAATAACAGGCTGACACCATTGGGAAATATAATTTAATTTTTCTCTATTTCCGTCCCCTTTTCGCTTGTGCGGGGCGTATTCGATTATCCCTTTCTCGCGGCTTTCTCAACTGAGCTCTCCCGCCTCCTTCGCGAAACTTCCGCTTGGTTCCCCGGTGTTCCGTATAAGAATTATTTGCAAAATTGTGTATTAAGTGTATCGGGATACCGCACAAGATATTTTGTAATAATTATAATAATTTGAAATGTTAATTTAATTTATTTTATATGTGGAATAATAATATGTAGTGACTCAACTACTGCTATGCGGGATAGAGCGTGAAGCTGGAAAAAAAAGGGAAAGTTAAATATTCTTGATTGTACAACGATTTGCTTTACAAGGACGTTCTTAATTATTTGTATGATAGTACAAAAGCCTTATTACTAAGTGAGCAATTTCTTTCAGATAACCTTGGGGTATGCGGAGATAATAAATTAAAAGGGAAACTGAGTAAAATATATAGATATACTTATAAATACCAAAATATATATATTTATACATACATACCTACATACCTTATTATCTTTTATCAATAGGTATATACAAGCGTATCTATTGTTAAACAGTACTTTATTCTACTTGACGACGAAACTCAACATTTAACTAAACGTTTAACTAATCTAACAAGGAAAAAAATCAAAGAATAATATCATGGAGTCTTAATGAAACTGATTGAAAAAATCATGAAAATATATAAAATAACGATATTATAGATAGATATAATCTTAAGCAAAATATTAATTTACTTATTAACCTAAAATGATGATTGTAAAAAAATATAAGTATATAAAAATAATAAAAGTAAAAAGTAAAAACGAGGTGTTGAGTTCCGCCACTCAACACGCAATGCCTCCAGAAATTGGCGGAAAGTGCGGAACGGAGTGTCTTAACACTAGGTTCTCTCTGCCTATCCTGCTGTGTGCGGGATACAGCGTGAAGCTGAAAAAAAAGGTAAAACTAAAGTAACCTAAAACAGAAATAGAAATACATCTTTCGTATTATGAATTTATGTATACAAGCAAGAAATGGCGAAATGTATATTTACGGGGGCAAGAGACAGGTGTGTGGGCATAATATTCTAATGTTGGTAAGAGCGAGCCGCCATCCATAATAATATAACCCTTCAGGCTTCACCCAGTGTGGATAACGCGAAATTTGTCACGACAACTCCTTTTTGGGACTTCAATATTTATAATAAATGGTTTTTTTATAAAATATAATTTGCTATTTTACAAATATATTAAGTAAATAGTTTTAAAATAATGTTTAGTTCAATTCTTAGTTTATGGCGTTTAGATTAAAAAAATATTGGTGGTTTTGTTCGTTGAATTGAATTTTTAGATCTTGGATGTCTGATATGATATATTGAAAATTCAATTTCTTATTACATTCAATTTAATACTTTTATCAAATTAACAATTCACCCATATAGGTTGAGCTTGAGTTGCTAATATATTATAGGTAATATACCAAATGCCGATAAATTAATTAAAAATTAATTAAATAATATAAAAAAACATTATAAAGTAAATGTATACCATGTATACTTTTTATAAGTTTTTTTCAACTAAAACTATTTTTACGAAATATTAAAACAACGCCATCTTGTGGCAGCACCGTAAAGCAAGTAGTATTTGTTCGTACCTTAAATAAATAAAGTTGTATTCAAGATGTCGCTCTCGCATCTACATATGTCTTTATTATAGTTTGTAATGGGCACGATAGATGGCACTATTTATAAAAACACTACAATAATATTATAGGTTACAGAATATGAAATATGAACAATTTTTCAATTTTTTTTTTAATTCGTTACTTTTACTTAGTTGGTTCACCACGTCTACTTAACAGGAAATATCTCGCTGTAAGTGTTCTGAGCACTAGTTTGTAAATTAGAGATAAAATATAGTGTATATTCTCTGTAATAGGCGGACCTATTATACAACAATGGGAAAAAAGGAGTGTTGTAGTTTTAACCAGTATGTATGTATGTATGTATGTATGTAAATTTGTTCCGCTGTATCTTCTGAAATGCTTACCGTAATTTTTTTTTTTTTTTTTTTTTTTTTTTTTTTTTTTATTATGGAAAAGACAAGGCAAACGAGCGTCCGGGTCACCTGATGGTAAGTGATCACCGCCGCCCACGACCCCGTGCAACACCAGAGGGGCTACAGGTGCGTTGCCTGCCTGTAAGGTGGATTGGGCTCCGGAGCCCGGCATTACCTAATGCGAAACGCAGTGACATAAAGCCACTACTTCACGCCGGTTTTAAATGCCGGGGGTGGTAATGATCCGGTCGAGTCTGCCCATGCGTGTTGCCATTGCTGGCGACGTGACTCTACCACACATACTTTAGTCGCCTCTTACGACACCACCAGTACCAGGATGATCCTATTCTAGGCCGGGATCACACGGGATTTAGCAAACGAAGCATTAAAAAATTAAATTAAATCAGCTTTACGCTGTATCCCTCATGCGGCAGAGTAGGCAAACGAAACCTAGTGTTAAGACACTCCGTTCCGTATTTATCGCTGAATTTTCTAGACATTGCATATTGAGTGGCGGAACTTGACGCCGGGTTTTTTACCTCAGTGCCAGAGCGAATAAATGAAAATATGAATAAATAATATTTAATTCCTCGAGTGTGGATCGAACCCACAACTCCCGCGTATCAGTCACACCCTTGTGCCCCTGCGCCACGACGACCTCAAAATAAAATAGTTATATACTCCTTGTTTAAAAATATAGATAGTATACTCGTATACTCTATAGATATATAATTACATTCAAAATGTTATTTTGTACACAGGATTATATCACAGGCTAATACACTATTTGTCAAATAACAAACTTGTTAAACCTCCACACGTTATTTGCAATAAGATAGCGTTTAAATCCGTTTTTATGTACCTTTTTATCTCATTCTCTTAATTGATGCGATACAGCATTATTTGCGAGCTAGCGTTCGTCACGCGTAGTACATTTACTGTTTAAATATCTTAAATATTATTATTTTTATAGTATTTTACTTAATTTTTAACTTAATTTAATATTTTTTATTTAATATAATGAGGAATACTACGGTGCCTGTGTCTCTCATATATTTTAATATAGCCGAATATTGTTTATTTGGTATAAATTTGGGTGTAGTGATAGGACTGATTGTGTATTTTTTGTTTGTAAGTAAGAAATATAATACAGTGAATGGGTTTTTGTTTGGTGGAAAGAATATGTCTATTATTTCAATTTCTTTGGCGTTGACTGCTAGGTAAGTTTTTCCATAGCGTATAGTATTTCCTTTTTTTACGTTTTATTTTTTTATTTTCCGTGCTGATAAGATGAAGCACGGCGGTTAGTTACGCTATTTTATATGCATTGTTTCAAGGCTCAAACTATTGTGGAAAGTAAAGAGTGAAGCATCTCGAGTCTTCACACTAGTCTCTCTTTCGGCCTTCCTTACTATGCGGCAAGAAGGGGTGAAGCTGAAAAGAGAAAAATATTTATAGTATTTTTTTATAAACATTTAAAAAAAAATTACCAATGATAAGAAATCACTAAAAAATCCTTTAAAAAAGGATAAAAATAATAACATTACAATTTTAATCTTAAAATAGTCATTGGATTTTTGGTCAAATCCATACATATAGAAATTTTTACCACATACTGTCTCAACGAAACATAATTGTAAAAAAAATATGTAAATTAAACAAAAAATAAAATAAGTCCGTGATGGCTCATCAGCCATCGTCGTCAAAATATAAACGCGACGGTTGTGGGTTCGATTTCCACCTAAAGAAACTATTTATTTTCATTCCCGCGTTCCGGTAATGGAAAAAAGCGCAAAACTGACTTCCACCAGTGTAACGTCTCTTACGTGGAGAATAGTGGCTTAACACTATGTTCCTTGTTATGTATATTTTGGTATTCAACGTGATACAAATTATAATTAAATTTTAAATTTAATAAAAGTATGTGATATTTTAGCCATTTGACGAGTATAACCCTGCTGGGTGTACCCGTAGAGATATATCTCCGGGGCACACAATATTGGGCGTCTGCACTATCACTTATCGTAGTCACATTTCTAACGGCTGTTATATATTTACCAGGTATTTACATAATAATAATAATATATATAGTAATGAGGCCGTCGTGGCCCAGGGGTACAAGGGTGTGACTAACGCGACGGTTGTGGGTTCGATTCCCACTCGAGGAAATGAAATACTTATTTAAATTTATATTTCTATTTCTTGGCTTTGGTGTCGAGGCAAAGAGCGGCTTTCAGTTCCACCGCTTAACACGCAATACTTCCCATATTCGGTGGAAAGTGGGGAACGGAGTGTCTTAACACTAGGTTCCCTCTACATACTCTGCTGTGTGCGGGATACAGCGTGAAGCTGATAAAAAATATATAGTAATATTTTGTGCTACAATTTGTCATTTTGTTTGTTCATTACGATGTGTTGAGTGAAATGCACTGCAATCTGATATGGTTATTAAATCATATAATATTTAAATATTATCTATAATTATTTACTTTTTATACTAGGGAATTAAAAAAATGAATCCGAATTTTAATATTGTCGTATTTTTTTTTTATTATAAATATTTTTTAAATAAATAATTTTAAATATTTGAGTGTCATCCAATCACTAAATACATTGAACCCTTTCCATTTATCACTATATATATTTTGTACTTAAAGGTGTTACATTAGAAAAATTAAAACAAATACAAGAAAGCTAAAGAGCTTCCTTTATTGCTCTTTATTTAGTGGAATTCATAATTTTTTAATAACATATGACGTAATAAAACTGTTTTTGAAAGTAAATAAGTTAAAAATATAAAAATATGCGGAGAAACTAATCACAATGCAATGCATTGATCTCACTGGAATATTCCAAAAAGTGCAAATACGTCATTGTTGCACCAAATGAGCGTTATAAAAACATGGTTTTTAACTTCCTTTTCCGCCATTATGCGTAGATAATTAACAATATAGTCGGCTTAAAATTACGGCTTTGTGATAATCCAGTATAAGTCTCTATTTGTACATTTTACTGTGTTTTTGCTTTTCCGAATGAAATTTCTCAATGGTGTGACTAATATGTTTTTACTTATTTAGAAAACATATAAGAAATTGAACCCGTACCTCTGGGAAACCGTCCAAGAGGCGTAGGACTGTTTCCAAGAGGCGTGGGTTCATATAAAAAAAAGTTTTTCTAAATAAGTATTTTTCTGTCTTAATTGTGGAATAAACTCAAAAAATGTTAAAAAAATTATGTTTTTTTTTTTAGTTTTTCACAGGCTACAGCTATCTTCCAGTTTTGAATATTTAGAAATAAGATTTTCCACTCACACTCGGACTATAGCAGCGGTTTTATTTGTAGTGAGCAAACTCATGTTGCTACCTATTGTGCCATACGTACCACTTCTGGCGTTTAGACTTGGTAAGATATTTATTGAATTTTATGAATTAATGTTTTTATACGTATAAGTACATTAATTGAATTTTTGTACTGATTTTCTTTTTTGAACACATATACTTAAATAATTTAATATATTCACACGTCTAAACAACTTAGTATATTTTTTATTTTATGATTCAGTTATTATTCGTAGTATTGAAAATTAAAAAATATATATATATTTATATATTTTTTCCGCCACTCAATACACAATGCCACGAAAATTAGGTAGAAAGTCAGACGTAATGTGCCCTGCAATATGCGTATATATACAGTGTGGAAGTGTCAGCACCACTTTAAATGAAACACAGTTTTAACTACTCTATAAAAATCCTTCGCCTAAACTGTTGAGGTGTCTTGCTTGATATTTTTTTAGGTATGGGTTTAAAATATGTTACCCTATATGCTGTTCCTGTAAAAGGAGCGCTGACACATCCACCGTGAATTTTTATTATTAAATTGGTGTAGTTAAGTATTAAGTAAATAAATTTTAAGATATAGTGTAAAATATCACTCCTATCTGTCAAAGTTATCCAGAGTACGTTCATAGAAAATATTTTTTATATTTACATCATTATTATTTTACCAACGTTTCAGTAACAAATTCGCTAGCAAGCCGTGTAACAGCTGTAATTTGCGTCGTCTGCTCCACATTCATAGCAGTGGGTGGGTTACGCGCTGTTGTCAGTATGGGCATTGTGACCACTTTTCTGGCCTTCGCTGGCACAGCCTTGCCAAGCGGCTTGGCGTTACTGCCAATGGGCTTTAAGAAGATGTGGGAAGTAGCCAACCATGGAGGCAGATTAGTTTTGTATGAGTAAGTTACGAATAATGATTAAATAAATTGCTTTGCAATGAAGACGTTGTGGCGCTATGGTTGTGGGTTCGAATTCCACTCCAGAGCATGATTAAATATAAATTATTTGAGGCCAGTCGTGACGCAGCGGCACAAAGTGTGACTGTAAAACTAACTGGTTGTGGGTTCGAGTGGGGACTCGAGGAGATTAAATATTCACTTAAATTTATATTTCCATTTCTTCGCTCTGGTGTCGAGGCAAAAAGCGGCGTTGAGTCCTGTCACTCAACATGCAATGCCTCCAGAATTCGGCAGAAAATGGGGAACGGAGTGTCAAAACACTAGGTTCCCTCTGCCTACCCTACTGTGTGCGGGATACAGCGTGAAGCTGATTTATTTGATTTTTCATTATAACTAACAAATATCTTGTTCCAGCCCAGATCCTGAACTAGCGCACCACACGTCATTCTTCGTAGTGACACTAGCTTTAAGCACAAATTGGCTATGGAAGATAGCGTTAAGTCAGTCTTCTCTACAAAAACTCCTAGCCGTGCCTACGATTAGTCAAGCAAGAATATGTTTGGCCATTTCTTGTGTAGGAATCATTCTTATGAAGTTACTGTCGTGCTTTCTGGGCTTAGTGCTGTACGCGTGGTTTGCAGGTATGTATTTTTTTTATTTATATGTAGAAATTGTTTACTTTTATGTTACTTATGAAATATTGTAAGAGGGCACATTGAAGCTTCTTCTTAGGGTTCCGTAGCCAAATGGATGACCCTACTAAGACTCCATTGTCCGTCGATCTCTCTGTCAATCAGTCACCAGGTTGTGTCTCAACAGTGATGGTTAGACTTATAATCTTAGGGCTTAGCTTAGAAAAAAAATAGAAATAAATATTTTATCATTTACGCTCGATAATAGTTTAATTTAATATGATAAGCTTTAATTCGAAGTTCTTTGTTTTCATAGCAATTTAAGCTAGCAGCTAGCTGTCACGCCAGTCTGGACTTAAGTCCACAAACCATTATTCGTTTTAGAAATATGTTTTATATATATTTTTTACTACTTTTTAGCTTGACTCTGTATCTTGTATTTAGCGAAGTAACAAAGGAAACTTAGTTTTAAGACACTCCGATTCAATTTTCAAGACTTTATTTGTTGTACTCAACTACATACTTTGTTTACTTTACCAAAGCGAGAAAATGAAAATGTTTTTTTGTCTAGTGTGGCAGTAGAGCCCACAGTTGTATTTTATTTTCTATTTTTAGTATTTTAGTATAAATAATCTATACTAATATTATAAAGAGGTAAGATGTGTATTTTTGTATGTATGTATGTATGTTTGTATTGTTTTCACACGACAACTACCGGACCAATTTCAAAAATTCTTTCACTATTAGAAAGCTGCATTTTCACCGTCCCACATAACCTATACAACATTTTCAAAAAAAATAGGGATCCCTAAGAAAAATGCAATAATGTAACCCAAGGTGTGAAGAAATTGATCTAAAAAATTTTATCATCGCGTGCGCTGCGAAAACTATTGATGTTAGGACAAAATAATGTTGTACAGTATTATAGAACGCATCAATATCTATAAAAAAAGTCCGCGATACCATATGTCCAACTACTATAGTTATGACAATATAACTATATTTTTATATTTTATAAGTTGATGAAAGTGCCGGCAATAATCAAACCATTTTATTCATACCTCTGCATTAATCCTTATTCTATTAAATGATATTTTATTAAAGATAAAAACTGTCATTTAGTGTTTTTAATTTTAATAAGTACTTTTGAAGCTGTAACACAGATTTAAAATTACATTACTAAAAATGTTTGCTGCGCTATATGGCTCGACGCCCGCCACGCGTCGTTTGCTTATAAAAGTGCATCCGCCACGGCCGCCTGGCTCCTTTCCCCCGGGCATAGAAGGAGGATCATGTTACCTAAGGCTCATCAGCGCGATGGCGAAGTTATTCGACAAGTTATTGCTCCCACTTCTCCAGCACCACGAAGCAAATAGTTTGGCGAGCGGACACTCAACCACTCTGCAGGTGGCCAGAGCGGGTCACTACGGTGCAGCAGCGATTAACCGAAAGAGTGTAATAGTTCGTTCGCTCGACGTAGCACATAAAGTGCTCAGGGCCGGCACTATCACGTCGCGCATGTTTTTACCGACTACCTACCTGATAGGATATTTTTCGTGAGAGTGGAGAGTGTAGCAGCCATTCGATCGCTGCCGGAATTTCCCCGGGCAGCATTTTATCACTTGCCCTCTACGAATTATACACCGATGACATCCCAACGCACGGCCTTAAGTTGGTCCTCCTGACTCAGTGTCTCAACTGGCTGAGCTTACTGCTCAGGTGACATTTGATTATCCTTCCATTTCCACCAAAAAACTCTCTCTGTATCTGGTCTAGGGCAGGTACACAGTCCTAAGGCTAAAGGGCCCCCTAACGGTGCACCCATATTGATGGTTGCCGCTCGAGACCACGGCCAGACGGCCTTGATGCCGTTCCCCATACATCGCGGACTTTTTTATAGATATTGATGCGTTCTATAATACTATAGAACATTATTTTGTTCTATCATCAATAGTTTTCGCAGCGCACGCCTTGATATAATTTTTTAGATCAATTTCTTCACATCATGTGCGACGGTGAAAATGCAGCTTTCTAATAGCGAAAGAATTTTTGAAATTGGTCCGGTAGTTGTCGTGTGAAAACAATACATATAGGTGGAGATCCCATCGTTTAAAACTGTAGGGATTAGATTTTCTAATGAAACTTATATTTAAGAATGATACATGATAGTAGAATAGATTACACTAGGGTTGCCCAAAAAAATCCTGCCGCAATCACCTTTAATTAATGTTTTTCGTAACTCGTTTTTGGAGAAAATTGCACTCATATGTTTTTTATGTGAATCGCACATCATTTGAAAGAAAATCGCATAAGGAATTGGAA
>JAATLQ010034497.1:0-23119 GCA_013421005.1 Heliconius erato x Heliconius himera
GCCTGATTCACTGAGTGGTACGATGACGTTACATCCGATAAAGAACTATATTCATAAATAAAATTATTAAATTCATTTTAAATGTTATTTCTAATTTTACTCGTTAAAAGATCTGAATTATAAATTTATTCTCAATATTTCTAAATTATTATTTTAAATCAAATTCACTTTAAATGTTATTTCTAATTTTATTCGTTAAAAGATCTAAATTATGAATTTATTCTCAATATTTCTAAATTATTATTTTAAATCAAATTCACTTTAAATGTTATTTCTAATTTTATTCGTTAAAAGATCTAAATTATGAATTTATTCTCAATATTTCTAAATTCATTATAATCGACGCCGACATACTTATATTTCTTTTACTAAAACTAGCACACACATTATAAAAATGATAAAAACGCAATAAATAGTCTATAACTAAATATTGTCTAGGTCTCTCAAAAAAAAAATAACAAAAAACCTTTTCTTCCAAAATTTTATATCGGATCCAATGTCAATTCAATTTTCGTTTAAGTAGGTTAAGGAAAGATATAATCCGTGTATTTGTAGTAACCCTTCTATAAATTTTCTCTAAAGTCACAGGGGCCACTAGAAAATAACGAGCCAGTAAATATTTCTCAGTCAGATAGCTAAGTAACATACGGATGCCGCGTTTGGGTAATATTTTAAAGAAACGCTTAGTCTTTCTTAACTCGACGCTAAAGTAACGAAACTGAAGACCTTGATGATTTTTTGAATGAAGTCTGCGTCAATAAAATATTTTGAATTTTTCAATTCAAGTTTTTCGAGCATATGTACGAGTATGTATGTTCTTTTGCTTGGTATGCCATATAATCGAAATAGTGTTTGACATATAAGGTGATGTTGAATTTGGCAGAATTATGGTACTGACATAAGTTATAAAAAAAATCAACATGGTGCTTGCGAATAAGATAAAGCGGGCCGGGAAAAGGAATTGTTTTATTAGAAAAGTCATTAATTTTAGCAATCGATTTTTTTTCAGCGCCGCTTCGCTCGATTAAACTTCATAATTTCTTTTTTTATTTATAACAACCTTTGATAAACAGAATTGACTGGCAACTAATAGCTTAATAATAATAATAATAATATAATATCCAGAAATAAATGGACAGTTCATGATAATAACGATTAACAAGTGTGCAATAGCGGCCTTATCACTAAAAGCGATTCTTACAGGCAACCAAAAGAAAAACTTCAGGATTAAATTTATAAAAGAAAGCAGAAAGTACTAAGAAATATATAAACCAATAATTATATAGTGAATAAAAAATAGTTTTAAACATACATACATACATACATACATACATACATACATACATACATACATACATACATACATACAAACATACAACTATTATAAATACATATACCCATAATATTGCCCTTTTATGAATTAAGTTTAAGATACTGTTTAAGATGTCTTTTAAATATCCCAGTCGACTGGGATCATCTTACTTCCAATGGCAGCTCATTCAGCGTTTTACTGTTTTAACAGTAAAAGAGTCACTATACAATTTCGTGCGGCATAATGGTATTTCGAGGATATATTTATGGCGGGAACGGAGGATTTGGGAATGTAGGGTGTCTGACCCCAAGAACTTAAAGCGCTGCTTGAGATAAGAATGTGTAACAGTATTGCAAAGGATGGCATAAAGGAAAGTGAGGGCATGAAAATTACGCCTATATTCTATTGACAACCATTTAAATTGACTACGATGCTGCGACACATGTTCATGTTTTTTCAACCCAAAAATAAATCTAATTATAAGATTTTGCAGACGCTCACGTTTGTTCAGTAGTTGCTGGGCCAGATCTAAGTAGCACGAATCAGCATAGTCTAGAATAGGTAGAAGAAGAGCGTGGGCCAGAGATTTTAGTCTTTAACGGTGAGACGTTCTTCCATTTTCTCAAACTACCTATGGTACAAAAGACCTTACTACTAAGATGACCAGCAAAAAGTACCATCCAACCTGATTCCCAGATTCCTAACACTCTCACTAGCCTCCAAACAAACATTATCATAAAAAATTGAGGGTAAAGGAGTACGTAATTTAGACAGCTGTTTAGAGCTACCGAATATACACACCTGAGACTTGTTGGAATTGATAGAGAGCCCTAACGGTTTACTCCAGGAACTAATAATTTGTAAATCTGAATTCATTTTATGAACTACACAAATGTAGTTAATAAAATTAATTGCAGCGATAAAAGATATACCAAAGTATATCACGATATACGATAAATGATATATAAAAGTATATCACTTATCGCTGCAGTTGTGTAAATTTGTAAGTCATCGGCGTAAAGGTGGCATGATGACGATATGTGTTGAATGAGAGTGTTAATGAAAATGGTAATGAGAAACGGTGATAGGACACTACCTTGTGGAACGCCAGCAGTTGGGTACTTAGGATGGCCAAACATCAGGGAATTCATTATAGAAAAGGGAAAAATTATAAATATGGCACAAGACAGGAAGAATTGAGTTAAGTATAAGGAGAATCATCCGTTCCATCCAGTTATTTAAGGTAGCTGAATCATTGGCGCGCCGGCCCCCTATACACATTGCGTGCAACAATTTCTAAGTATTTGCGGGATTGTTATTGTTAATTGACGTGAGAATAAAATTACGTGGTGCGTCTCTGTAAGTCTTGTTACATCGGTTCCGTAGTGTTTTGTACCTTTTCAAAAGTGGATGAGGCTGATACATTTATTTCAATCATTGAAAATAAGCAAAGGAGGTACTCGTATGTTAATACTAGGTTCTCTCGGTCTAAGCCACAATAAATAAGATACATAAATACGTACAGGATGACATCAATGAAGGTAATCGTGGTGTCATTATATAGACGTCAATTATATTATTATTCGTTAACGGAAAGTGATTATCAACGACGACGACTCTTCCTTTAGCTTGGGATAGGTGTTTTTCTAAATTTTCAGAAAAATAAATATTAAAAATCAAAATTGTCTCTTAAATATGCTGTTAACAACTCTATCAACATGATTACAATAAAATGTAAGCTATTGCTAGTTACAAAGTAACAAAGCAATAAATATTTTTTATATTTCAAACTTTCAAGCATTTTTAGTGTCCGCTGCAAATATATTCACTCATAAAAGCGAAAAAAAATGCCTGACGTAACAGATTAAATTTCAAGGGAGTAGGAGACTCATGTAGTATATATTTAAAAACGTAGTCCTAGATTTTATTTTTGTATATAGAATTTTTAGAAAGTGGGGCGCCTATTCCATTGGGACATCTGTCCTGGTTTAACCAGTTATAGCTACATACACATACAAAATGATAATCATAATGACATAAAAATAGCACTAGCAACAAATATATATAGCAAATAGTAAATAAATAATAGTAATTTATATTTCTTCTATTTATTTATTTTTTAAAGACCATAAGAACATCTGATGTTATTCAGATGCTCTGATCTGCTCTTTGTCTGTATGTTTTTTATGTTGTATGTAACTGAAAATATTTTCATTGAAGACATTTTCGATTACAGATAATCCAATTAAAAAAAAATAATTAAATTTGTCGGTGCGTTTCCATACAGGCGTGAAAACTATTTTTTTCGGTCTAAGCTAGCACATTTCTTTAATGATATTCTGGATAGATTGACTTAAGAGTTTTATAAACAAACAAATCAAAATCGTCTTATGTCGATTGTAGACAAACTCGTTTCCTTTTCGAACGCGATTCACATTTTTATTATTGATGCAATTTTTTGCTCTGTCGCTTACTGAGTGACAAATGACAAGTGTTATTGTAATTACGCTTATTTGTATGTGTTTGTAAGTTTAGATTAACAGTAGAATATCTCTACCAAAATATATGATGAAATAAATATATCATTTATTGTGGTTGGTTGTCTTTTTTCTATGTGATTAAAATTATATTATCTTAGTAATTATTCACGCTGTATCCCGCACACAGCAGGGTAGACAGAATGAACCTAGTGTTAAGACACTCTGTTCTTTGCCTCGACATCAGAGCAAAGAAATGGAAATATAAATTTAAATAAATAACTTGCTCGAGTGGAGATCGAACCCACGAACACACTTAGTGCCTCTGTGACACGACTGGCCTCAATTATTTATTTCTTATTATAATTGCTATGTAATCTTGATGTGCATTTATAAATTACTTTTACACACCCTATGACGAAATAATTAATATTAATTCAACGCGTCATGGCAAAACACTTGGCTAAGGATTGAGGCTTAGAAAATATAGACTAGAGGTAAGTTAAATTTAGGATAGTAAAATAATATAATTACAATTAAATTTTTCATACAATAACGTTTATATATTTTTTACATTAAATACAATAATGTTTTTAATGTAAAAATATATATATTATGGTTCATTAAAAGTTAGTTCTTCATCTCACATATCAATGTGTCGCGCCCGACTTCCATATAGCACCTGTTACCCGGTTCTTTGTAAACTAACATTTTTTATACCAACAATAAACTTCCTTTATTTGAAAGTAATAATTTTAAGCATTGACTGTCGAACTTTACGTTGTTATTGAAAGAACATAATATCTGAATTTTAGAAAATATGTTGTAATTATATTAAAAAAAAATAAGCCCATCGTGGTACAAGGGGGCAAATCAGCGTCTGACTGTAAGCGATAATTGTGAGTTCAGGTAAAATAGTAAAATAGAAATTATGTTTCGCCACTCAGCACGTAATTCGGCATAAAGTGTAAAAAAAACCAAATTTGACTTTTGTTTATTTTTGACAATATAAAATAGCATAAAATAACCTTTGGCAAATAAATATTTTGTCCGTTTTCCTTACACAGCCCAATTATCGAGACATTGTGTGTAGAGTGACGGTATTCAACGAGGCATATTGTCTTTTTCCGAGAGCGAAGAAATGATAATATCATAATTTTAAGCATTCCAATTACATCATTTTTTTTTATTCGTAGCTATAATCTGTTAAAATTATTTAAAATATAATATTTTCTAGATTATGAAGTCATCATTTATAAAGTACTTTATTTTTCAAATTTATTAAAAAATCAAATCAAAATAAAATCAGCTTCACGCTGTATCCCGCACACACCAGGGAAGGCAGAGGGAACCTAGTGTTAAGACACTCCGTTCCCCACTTTCTGCCGAATTCTGGAGGCATTGCGTGTTGAGTGGCAGAACTCAACGCCGCGCTTAACCTCGCCTCGAATTAGAGCGGTAAGTGGAGAACGAAGTGTTTTGACACTAGTTTCTTTATGCTATGCCGAATAAAGCATAAATCTGAAGCTTTTAATGTTTTTAAACCACGTTTAAATTGTTGAAACTTCTATAACAGCCTGTTATTACGCATTTACTGTTTTAATAAAGTCCGCGTTAAAAAATACTTAGCAGATAGTATTGTTTTTAATTTAGAATCTAATGTTCCTGTTACAAGTAACTCAAGAACTCTAATTTCTTTCTCTCAACCAATAGAATACTTTTAAAAATGCTCGCCAAAAGATCCAACAAAAGAGAACCTTTTTAAATAAAAAATAACGTACAAATAATCGTTTCTGAATTGAATTGTTTTATATTACACTTCTCCTTTGAATTGTATTTACTCAGGAACTTTATACATGTACTAGCGGCCCACTCGCGGCTTCACCCGCATACTACCTATATTTATTTTATTATGCTGCATAAGATTGAAAAAACTATGGAAGTACTATCTAGGCATATGAAGGTGCCCGAAGTAAAGTGGCGAAGTTTAGCGGCGCGTAAACACTTTGGAATAAGAAAATGTTAGTACGCTGATAGAGTGATAGGAATTTTGCTTGCTGATAAATCTCGAGTCAAGATCCTCTGTGCCAGAAATTTGAAGGTTAATATCTATTAACCTTCAAATTTCTTCAAAATCCACTTATAAAATCCACTATCAGCAACTAGCCGCATATTTTATTTGTTTATACCACCACAAATTAGTCGGTTTAAATGTGTCAAGTCATCTCTTGGTCTTTCTCGCCTACGGTATGTACCCTACATTTATTTTTATTCTTAGCCAAATCCTTAAAATAAATAGGATTAACTGTTTTTTAGTAATAATGCCATTTGTTTACTTTAATTTGTAATTTACATCACTCTCATATTTGACATGTGTCATTTTTGGTATAGAATATAAAATATACAGATAATATTGTTATGGATTATTTAGTTGTTTAAGTAGTTGTCTATCTTTGTTTTTTTAATCTGTGTCTAAAAAACAAAGATTAAATATAACAAATATTCATTCTTAGTTTTTTTTACAATCTTTTATGTCATATAATGTCTAGTATATATATTTTTTTTATAGTTAACTTGTGTGACTTTCATCGTGACGTTAATTCTTATACGCTTACAACTTATTTATTTTGTTAGTTTCCGCTACCGAAAGATAATTACTTAAAATGATTGCTTGGCAAGAGAAAATACTATATTAAAAAAAGTTGTAACAAGCGCATAAGCTCGATGAGAACGTATGGCTTAGATAATCAGAGCGTTTGGACGGTTTCCAAAGAAGTGCGGGTTCAAATCCCGCTACGTTCAAATTTTTATACGTTTTCTTATTAAGTTATTTTCTTTCTTAAGTGTTCACTTCAAAAATGTAAAAAAAAATATAAATAAATAAATCAGCTTCACACTGTATGAACACAGCAGGGTAGGCAGTGGTAACTTATTGTTAAGATACTCCATTCCCCATTTTCTGCCGAATTTTGGAGGCATTGCGTGTTGAGTAACAGAACTCAACGCCGCGCTTTGCCTTGACACTAGAGCGAAGAAATGGAAATATAAATTTAAGTAAATATGTAATTAAACTATTTTAGTATCTATTTATTTATGTTCATGCAGTATCCCCCACTCGACAGGGTAGGCAGAGCGAACCTAGGAGACACTCAGTTCTCCGATTTCCACCGAATTCTTGAGAAATTGCATTTTGTGTGGTGGAACTGTACGCCACGCTTTGCCTCGATATCAGAACGAGGAAATGAAAGTATTAAATATTCCATATAAATTATTTTTATTTCCCACTACTCAACACACAAACATCGTTAAAACGCGTTGCGGTGGCCACTACGTGTTATGCCACGGTACTGTCCTATACTTAGAAGCACCTGCTACGTTATACGTTGTAGTATGGAATACTATGAGTTATGGTACAAACATATCACTCTATAAGATTAGGCTAGCGAAAATAAGGCCGCGGTTGTAGCTTCGATTCCCACTCAGGGTAACAGTCGGATAACCTATAATACTTTAGAAGGGGCCCCGTAAAATTTAAATGGGTTTATAATATATATAATAATAATAAAAATACTATTAAGCCTAATAAACCACTAAGCTTGTTTTTTTTTTAGTTTTAGGCAGTCGGTTTTTTTGTTTTTGATAATTTATTTTTTGTATTTGAAAACACAACATATTATGATTACTAAAATTCAACCTGATGTGTCTGTTGCCCGAGTGGTTTTTAAATTTCTATGGAATATTTTCTCATGGTAAAAAGTAACCTACAATACTGAAATCAAAACTTCAAAAAGCACCACCACAATCCTTTTTTTTTATAATTATTTCAATTAAGCGGCTTGAATTCCAAACTACCAGACCAGTCATGGCACAGGCGTGTGACTCTAAGCGCGATAGGTTGTGGGTTCGATTTCTACTCGAGGAAATTATTTTTCTTTCTTCGTTCTGGCTTCAATAGAAAGCGCTGCGTTGAATTCCCCTAGTCAACACGCATTTAATCCAGAATTTGGCGGAAAATGCGGAGCGGAGTGTCATAACACCGGGCGACCCGACCTTGCTACTTGCGGGATATAGCGTGAAAGTGAAAAAAAATCAAGGCAGTAGTGGTGCAGTGTTACAACGTTTAATAGTAAACGCGACGATTGTAGATTCGACTCCCACTCGGGGAAAGTAATTATTTTCATTTCTTCGCTCTGGTATCAAGACAAATCACGGCGATAACGTCCGCCTCTTTACAAGCAAAGTCTTAAAATTGGGGCGGAAACTAAGAAATGGACTGTCTTAACATTAAGTTCCCCCTGCCCTGCTGTATGCGGGATACGGCATGAAGGTAATTCAGTAATTTGATTTAATTTTAACTACAAGTTATAATGTAATTTCACCACAATATTGTAACAGTATGTATTTTGGATAGTAATAGTAAAATAAATAAATAAATAATAATAAAAATCAACATATTTTTAATATTATATTGTCGGAGTCCTTTATGTATGGCCCGAGGGTCGCAACCGTCATTTTATAAGTTTGGAGGTGGGTAGCTGACGGAAGGTAGCGGTCGAGTCAAATTCTTTCGCTTCGGTGTAGTAGTGTCTGCTCGTCTCCTAAGGGTGAATGGTGCTATTTTATGCCCTGGAACTGTAGTGTATGGCGTCTGGTGTACACCAGAACCAAAATTTTACCTTGTTACAACATAGATAATACTAAAGATATGACTACAGGGTGCGTGCCGTGCGTTTATTTGACATATGTGTCACTTTGCTGTAGTGCGCTCGGTCCAATAACTTGTATTGATTTTTTAAATATTTTTAAAGTGTTATTCCACACTTAGGAAAGAAAAATATAACTTGTATTGATCTCACAAATTAATCTGTTGATTAATTTGTGAGATCAATAAGAGAAATATAAAAAATCGTATGGAGTACCTCTAAAAAGATCACACGCAAAAATCTCGGAGGGTTCAACAAAGATTGTTGCAGACACAGTCTGGTGGTCTGCGCTTTTTCCTTTTATTATGACTACAGACAGTTTATACACATAGCGAAGAGGAAGATGGGACGCGCTCTTGGCTTTTCTTGAGAAGAGCTCCGAGTTGTATTAATATAATATTGCCGAGTTTCCAAACTATTTAAATAACTTGATGGTGAATATCTTATTAGAATGACATCTTTTCATGGAATTATATACAACTAATGTATGGCAAATATACCTTTCCTAACACTATTGCTACTGAATCTCTAAAATACTTTGATCTACTCATGATAACAACAATAAAAGGTTCTAACCACTGAACACATCACGAACCAACTTTTAAGCATTAAATAATATTTTTAACAGTGTTCAGGAAGTTAGTTATAATATCGAATAAATAATAAGTACATCGAAATGTAAAATGCTAAAATCAAACGTAAGTAAGGTTAGTAAGGCTAACTGGTCCACTTTACGCTGGTCCACTTTACGCCAATTGTCTAGCTTTGTTCCACTAATTTGTAATCAACTCACTAACTGACTACTGCAGCTCTGTTCGTTAACAGAATTTCGTGGAACGACATATCTATTTCATAGCTTATTTACGCTTGAGGGCAATTATGTGAAAATAACTGGACAAGTGAGAGTTGGGCTCGCTTATGGGATGGATGGTCGCGAGGGATGGTACGGAATACAAAAATTTGAAGTCTCGAGCTTTTTCTGAAATTCAAGCCTGAATTTCTGAGATTAGCGGCTTTAATACCAAATTAAGGGCTATTGTTTTTTTTTTTAAGATTTAACCACAAATGTATAGTTTTTAGATTTTTTCCTAAACTAGTACTATCTGTACCTAGATGCTAGCTGCCAAATTTTATAATTCTAGGTTTACCGAAAGTACCTTATTAATATTGATTTATTTTATAGACTTGATAGTTAGATGCCGTCCCATTGCGCCACTACAGCCAAAAGATGTATATTTTATAATAATGAAGCAATATTTGCTTTAAAATAATAAAAATTAGAACAAGTTAAAAATTGATTTAAGGCAGGGTTTTTTTGCTATAACTTACATAAAGATCCAGGACAGGAAACTGATAGTGCCTCATGTGACCGTTCCATGTGAATAATAGCGCTTGAATAAATTTACACAAACGCTGATGGCTTTTAGAATATTTTTTGAAATAAAATATTGAAGTGGGAACCTAGTTAAAAGATATTAGAAAAAAATATTTTTATAATAATTGAAAAGTATAAACAGTAGTTCTATTGCATGTCACGGAACGTAAAATGGCAATTTGTCCATCAAAAATATCGGGGAGATGTCTATATTTTAAACATAAGAATTTCTATATTTTATATTCAATATATAAAGCGAAAAGATAACGGCTATAGCCCTCTATTATCTCTCACTACTATCTCTTATAGCAGATCACTACTATCTCTTATAGCAGAACAAGCAGCGGAATATAGTCAAGACGTTAGTTCCTTTGCGTTCCCCTCGAATTCCAGATATTAGATATTTGGTGTACAAAACAAAACGCCGGGCGTTGTACCGCCAGAGCGAGGATATGGAATTAATTTATTCTGTTAAACAGGCATCGAACTCACAGCTATTATGTTTATAGACAGATACAATCCCACTCCTTTAAATAGAAAACGAAAGTACCATTATATAAGCCAACTCGAACATTCTATTGTATATATATGTATAATAGAATAGTAACAAAAGTAACGGGGGATAACGAAGCCTTTCCTGTTTTTCCGAAACGCTTCTGGTGCGGGTATGAATACTTCTAAAATATTTTTTCATATTTCTTTGTTATATAAGGTCTTAAGACGATAATTCCGTTTTCCTTATTTATTGAATGTGGACCTTTTTTTGTATAATAAACAGATTGTAAGTTATAGCTACCTACATACTGTAAGTAGTTAATAATATAAAAAAAACAGCTTCATACTCTATCCCGCACACAACAAGAAACGCAGAGGAAACATAGTGTTGAGACACTCTGTTTCCCACTTTCCGTCGAATTTTGGAGGCATTGCGTATTAAGTGGCGGAGCTAAACGTCACGCTTTACTTTGACACCATAGCGAAAAAATTAAAATATCAAATCAATCAGGTTCACGCTGTATCTGTAGGCATTGCGTGCTAAGTAGCGGAAGCCGCGTTTTGTCTCGACATCAGAGCGAAACAATAGAAATATAAATTTTAAGAAATGTTTCATTTCTTCAAGTGGGGATCGAATCCACAACCAGCTTACCGTCATACTTCGTGCCGCTGCGCCACGCGTGGCCTCAATTTACTTTCTTCTTTTAAATTGTGGTTAAATAAAATAGAAAAATAAGTGATTAATTCATTAATATTTATCATTAAAATTATATAACTTAGCTTTACTTGCGAAATTCATTCAGTAGTTATTGGCATTTTAGGCAATTTATGTTTTTCAGTTTTTATTTTAAGGAACCAATAATGAGAACCGGGATGAAACGTAAAAAAATTACCCCCAAGCCCCTAGGTTATCACAATACAAAAAATGATTAAGTTGTGTTCGGTAATTGTAACAAGTAAACAGACAGACAAACAGGCAAGAATTTATCCAAATGGTTTTTTAGTTTCTATAATTGATATGACCGACCTAGTTTTTATTTTTTATATATCTTTCATGTACAGAATTGACTGTTTTATCCTTTGGTTATATAGTAGAGATATATATAGTATTATTTAAATATATTATATTTATTTCGATGTAATAATAATCATTGCAATATAAATATAAAATAATCGTATATGAAATGGACGACGAAAATCTTAAGTTTACAAAAATGTTTAACAATTCCATAATTTATAAATTTAAATTATATATAACATAGCCTTATTCTAAATTTAATGCACTTTGAAATCTTCTAAACTTTTGCCGGAAATACTGCCTAAAAGGTACCCCGATTAACTTTTACGGGTAGTAATAATCGTCACCTTATCTTACTTTAACTTATATAAATTAAGCGATCTCTTCGAATTATTATGGCTATAGGAAAAAACTCTTAACCAAATAATATTTTTTGTGAATGATATGTTTTTACGAGTCTTTTATTGAGAAACCTACAAAGTATTATAAAAAAACTACTACGAGTACTTACTAATATTATAAAAATGAAAAATTTTGATGTTTGATGCTAATCTTAGCAGTACTAGAAAGTACTTTTTTAAGTATCAACAGCATATTACTAAAGATATTTTGTACAACAAATGAAAATATCTAAAAGTTCATCACTTCGTCCCTTTACCGTTCATCTAAAACATATTAATAAATTAATAAATAATTAACTCCCTACCTACTTACTCAAAGTCTAAAAGCACGTATTTAAAAGGTAAAACAAATACCTATACATTTAAAGTATATATTTTTTATCTAAATAAAATTTTTCAACAGTTAACAATACCGCTGATAATGAAATTTGTCTGTAAAATGCACATTACGAATTTCGACGTAGCTCGATCAGAAATTAAGAACGTATAGCTTAGTAGGCTAGTACGCTTGGAAGGTTTCAAGGAGCGTGGATTCGAGTACCACTACGTACAAATTATTATAGGTTTCCAAATATTAAATAAAATATTTCCGGCTCCACCATGGTCTCGTTAAAAGTAACCAGAAAATAGAGTTTTGTCATCCGCACACTACGTTTCTAAATAAACGGAAAGTGGAAAATGGAGTGATTTAACATTAACCACAAAATAGTTGAAGATAAAAAAAATGTTAAAACTTTCGACAGTGCAATATATTTACTGGAACGTTAACCTAACGAAATCGCTTCGGACAGACTCATTTTGGAACTTTAAACGGGCTTAATGAGACCATTTTTTGTAATGGTAATTGCGTGTAACGTTATCGAGTATATTTAAGTTCAATAACATTATGTTAAATACTGGTATAGAGTAATTGAGGAAGAACAGGAACTGTAGTGTCATTGTCATGCATTTGGAATATTTTGGGTCAGCAGAGGGTTTTCAAAGAGTATGTAGTTTTAAGAGTCTCTGTTTTTTTATCCGCCCGAAGTTCTAAGAATTAAACCTCCCGGTTTAATTCTTAGAACTTCGGTAACGAAATACTTAAGTAGCGGAAGTCAACGCCCCTCTTTATCTACCAGATTGGAAAAATTTAAATGATTAATTCTGCCGAATGGAGGCGCACTTAAATAAAACAATGCTATAGAGGTCACGATTATTTGACTATCCGATGTTCGATATTGCAAAATATGAGAGACACTTTCGTGATGCAGCATCACAGCGTCTAACTAACTATAAGAGCCCTTAAGGGTTCAACAACTATCCCACTCGGTGGAATTAATTATTTTAATTTTCTAGCTCTGATAACAAGACAAAGCGCGGCGTTGAGTAAATACTCAATAATGGATTCAGCGTGAAGAAGTAAAAATGTGAGATACAAAATGAAATTCTTGATCTAGTTTTTTTATATTTATTTTAGCCTTTTCAAGACACAAACAATAGTACAATTTTAGATTTATTTGTCGAAATGCCTACTTTATCGCCTTAAATAACAATTTATAACGATAGGCGTAATAATATGGTAAAATATGTTGCTGTTTAATTTATTAAAATGTTACTTATTTTCATTCAAATTAATATATATATGGAACTGAGATAAGACTTGAACTTATTTTGATTGGTAATTGGACTTGAACTTTTTTATACACAAATAAATATTTTATTTTGTGGCTTAGATTTATTTCAATAAAGAACCTCCTCCCTTCAATAAAGAAACTCCTGTGTTTTACATCAATATTGTTGAATGTGTTTTATTGCTATTCATTGAAACAAGGCGCAAAGTGCAATTGACACAAAAAAACTTGTGTACGCTTGTGCCCGTGCGCTAGAAACGGCCTCATGGGGTTAAAATAATTAAATATGATTATTCTACCAATCAGAAAACAGTGCATAAACGTAAATATATAAATAAGTTTTCTGTTTCTATTCAAAGCAAGAGAGACAGCTTATAATAAAACAATAACGTAGCACATTAATATAATCGGTATTTCTGCCTCGTAACATCAAGACAAAACGAATAGACTCCACCTTACCGCACCTTATAAATTGTTAACCTATTTCGGTTCTCGCTACGTGCTTGGCTTCTGAGATTACATTTCAAATGTAACCAGAGATTTTCAGAAATTAAATGTAAAGAATCCTTTGAGAGTCGCTAGTTTTGATTGTTCTATGCAAATATTCATATTGCATACTGACGTCTGTATTAAGATAACGAGGAAGATGATTGAGATATAAAACATATTGTTTTCGTATTATTTTCAACTATCGGAATAATTTTAAATTTATATAATTATTATATGCTCGGCCGTAAATGTGTGATGCCATCTAGAATGTGTAAGAATTTATCTCCTTTCTCATCCGTTTGACATACAATATCTCAAATAAGACTAAAATAGAACGGAATATCTTGACACTAGACTCTCTCTGTATACGGTGTACACTGTTGAACTAAAAAAATAAATTAAGGTTATATTGTCAATTATTAGAGTCCACTTAGAAATAACTTTTAGTATATGTACGATAGCAGTAGAAAACGCCCTTAGCAATGTAGAGAATAGAATAAAGTCCTTTGTGAAGTAAATTATTCATTCAATTTTCCTCTGCACTTGTAAGGTACCTAAAATATGCTGGCGATAGTGCTAGCTTAAATTTATTCTTATAAACGTCATAGGAAGTACCTTGTATGAATAATAATGTAAGATAAGATATCAGTATATCTTAAATATCATAATATTTTAAATTTTATATAATTGATTTTTTCTTTCTTTAGTATTACGATTTTTAGCTTTTCGTGTGCCTATTGTTGTATGATCCGATACATTGCGTATCGAGTGGCGAAACTTGCTAGAGCAGGCAAGTGAAAACAATTTATTTTGGCGAATTGGATTTCAGCCATTATCAAACTGAAATTTAGACACACTGGTCGGACTTTAAAATTATAACTAATTTATATAAAAATACATTCAGAAATCTTGAAATTCGAACAATAAAAGGAGCAAGGTAGGTAATGCTCGTCCCTACTGTTATTGATAACAGCGCGAACTCCGCGCTCATTTCCATTGAAAACGGATTTATTGTTCGGTTTGTCACTGATAATTTCTAAAGCCTATTGAAGCGTTTTGTTATGGTAAACGGCTTGAAATGGAATAATTCTGACTTTTGAACCGGCGTCGCCATCGTCAGCAGTGATTAAAGATATATCTAATACTAATTTACCGTCGTGCGTCTATTTTTGACTTTAATTTCAATGTAGCTATTATTTGGATTGCCGATGCAGATGTTAAAATTTATAATAACTTTAACTTCACCGAATTCAAAAATGAGGAGCAGCAATGAATTTGGTATTCAGGATGCTGCCTTTGATCTTATTGCCTCGTATCTAAGCCAAAGAATATCAGTAGGTTAATATCCAATTCCACACTTTTGAAAGAAACATACTTTTTTAGAAGTGTATAAAAATGTTAACATAGCGGTATTTGAATCCGCGCCTATTGGAAACCGTCCAACACGCAATGCCTCCAGAATTCTCTGCCTTCCGGGTAGGCCCTACCCTGCTGTATGCGGGATACAATGTGAATATATATAAAAGTAGCACAATTGGGCACGGACCACCAATGTCCGTGGTGTGTTTAAACGAAAAAAAAAAATTTAGTCGCAGAGGGTTAACTTATATTGAGGAATTTGCATTTCTGTTTGTAAGTAGTTGTACGAGCCGTTATAATCTGATATATTCGTTTGATAGACAATTCTTAAATGCTAGAATAATATCAAGAAATCATTTTTTTATCGATAAGATAATCGAAATAGTTTTTCTTCAGGTAAACTAATTTTCAAAACATTTTCTAGACGAATATTTTGAATTTTTATTTTGTTATTTTTAACTCCAGTTAACTTTCTAAATATTATGCTGCCTTTTAAAGTGTACGTATTGTTTCGCAAAGCACGGTTTACCAACCGTTCCGTAACCGTACTAGTGTCAAGATTCTGGCTTTTTATTTTCATCCCATGTCAAACTTCATCTACAAGAGTGGGGAAATACCAACAATTTATACATAATTAATCGTTCCCCGAGTAGGAAATCAAAGTCAAAAGTACTAAGATGTTTGGTGTCTTAATCAGATAAGAATAAATGATTAGACATTAAGCGTTTAGTAATTAGGACAATTTGATAAATGATAATAAAAAAAACATGTATGTAAATTTACAGAAATACATAATCATCGTAAGAGTATGATAAATTTTATATAACCATGACAAACAGTTTTTCATTGACGTTTAAATTTATTCCTGCTACATATGTAACAATATATCGTAGCAATTTCCTAGTTCGTGTATCCACACTGTTGGTGTCGATCGTCAGATCTCTAAATCTAAAATCTCTCAATCAAAAACGATGACGCACTTGTGATATTAGATCTGGTAAAAGTATTCTCATGTAGTGTAAAAGCTAGTTCATGAAAAGGAAGCAATTTTTTTTCATTACGTATGAGTATTAATCGGGACAACGATTTATCTAATAAAAATTATATCGGCCGCCGATAAACGCAACGATTTGTCATTTACACGATCGATAGAGCAAATTTGTGTGCATAGCTTATTCGCTACGATTTATCATTACACGTGTAGCGGGCATTAAGTGTCTTTTTGGCAAATCATTATCATTCTCGCATATAGATATTATAGATTATGATATCGTTCAATTTTACTCCTATACTAATGTTTAAAGTGGAAAAGCTTGTTTGTCGCACTAATCTCAGGATCTACTTACTGCTTTCGCTTCAAAAAATATTTTTATGTTAGATAGTTCATTTATCGAAGTAGGCTACAGGCTATATTAATTACATCACATTAATCAATTCGAAATCTTACCGCGCGTAAAAAAATAATTACAAAGAAAAACTAACCAAACAAAAATAGAAAATAATCCATCAATTTGACATATTTTATATTAAACTCTACACATTAATACTAGTAATTTTGATTTTTGAAAGATAAAACAAAAATATTACTTTGATCTATGTTCTTAGTTAATTTAGAAATATTACATTCTGTAATCTGTACTACAGAAATGTTTTTGTTACCATTTGAATCTACACCCATCGCGAAACAAATAACTAATGGACTAGATTAACTATATAACATTTAGCCTAGCAAGATCAATAGGCCGAAAAACTAATTGTTTAAAACATATTACTACATAAAATTAATTATACTAATTTAATTTCACTTTATTATGCGCAAAGATAAATTTTATATACGCAAATTTTAACGAAAGTCCAATTATTATAACAAAAATGATCACAATGACAGCTAGCATAACAAAAATGGATTCTAATTCATAGTATTGAGTCCAATGTAATCCAGCTGCACCTGCCCTCAAATGTTCAGCTCCGTTGTTTCTCAGAACGTACTCGGTCCACCAAACGGCACGTTCTAAGGGCGTTTGTGGCTGATCGTTTAGTATTCTGCGTAATTTGCGGATATTGTTACGATATCTGAAAAGTAAAAGTTTTATTTACCTATAAAAACGGCAAAAAACAACGCTTGATGTAAGGGAGCTCTCTTTAATATTTATTTATTCTGTTTAATAGTATTAGTATAGCGGCAACAGAAATACATCTTCTGTGAGATTTTTAACTATTTTACCTATACTATTTTACAGTTCATGAAATACAGCCTGGTAATAGAGGGATAGACAGACAGACGAGTGGACGGCGGAGTCTTAATAATAGGATCTTTTTGAGTACGGGACCCTAAAATTATAGTAAATAAAAATACATACATTGGATCTTTAATAGTAGCGTTGATGGCATTTTTCAAATGCTCTTCGGTAAGAGATTCCATATTAAGTTTTATGCCTATATTGTGGACTTCGAATTGTTCAGCATTAAAATATTGATCTCCAAGTAATGGCACACCGATAACAGGAACAGCAGCAGCAATGGCTTCATCACTTGATTGTAGACCACCTTGTGTTATGAATAAATTGATTTTTGGATGTTCTGAAAATAGGTACATAAAAAATATTTCATGACTACACCATACGTACTATAAAATCTAAAATAATATCATATTCTCATCTTTCTTTTGAAAAAAATGTTGCAGAGAATTTAGATATGCCGCATTTTTTCCTACTATTCATTGCTGCCATTTGTCTTAGATAAAGGAAACAATTACATACATACATTACATACATACATATATAATAATATAAATTCATAATGTTAAGAAATAAATTCAAAATTTTACGTTCAGGCCAAAATATCTGTTTCTATTGCTTTACAATTTACTTATATGATCAAACGACATTTCACTATTTGGAAAATAATTTTTAATTCAAGTACTAATACTCGAACAATCTCTAGTCACAGAAATTAATTCAACTTACTTAGTAAATCGGATTGTGGGTACCATTTGGATATTATGACGTTTTTGGGGCAATCGGGGATATTTTCTTGATCCCATTTCCATAGAACGTCGTAAGGTAATTCAGAGAAAACTTTTACGAATATGTTTATCTTATCTAACGGCAACAGTGATGACTTTACGTTTGTGCCAAAACTTATGTAAACAACACCATATTTTGAAGATTCCAAAATATTTTTTAAATTCTGCAAAAAAGAATCCATTTATTAAATGCCCGTTTCATATTTTGCATGAAATGTAGATAACCTGTTAATCAGACACTTCGGTTCGGTTTAAGCAGTGAGTTTGCATGTTTGATGGCTGTCACAAAGACGCTTTGGAGATTTTTTTATGAATTTCAATATTAAATTACAATTTCCAATAATGATACCTTTGGTAACTCCTTTTCTTTCCTATTATGTAAACCTCCAATATATATAAAGTTCGGTGGGATCGGCCTGTTTACATCCCAAATTGGATTGACGTTTAGAAATCGTAAATGAATGTTCTTCTTTAATTCTGATAATGCTGGTATTTTCGGACCAAAAACACGTTTCAACATCTTGTTTTCTCTAATTTCTAAGTGGCTATACATGTACTTCATAGCGTAATAAGTATATGTTTGATGAATTTTCTCCCATAAACTTTTATATATAATTTTTTGTTGCATAGGAGTAGGATACAAAAGAGGATGTTCTATCCCACCTAGATCTAGATAAGTATCGATTGTTCCACCAAACGAGCTGAAGTCGATAACTGGAACATCGTATATGTATGACAAGCTCAACGATGGCCTTACACAAGTTTCAGTTATTAACAAATCAAATTTTTCATTTTTGTTGTTAATAAGATTTTGGACATCAGGAAATTGTGCTTGAGCTTCGAAAACATCAGCTAATAATATGTATGCTAGTTTTAGAGATTCAACATGATTTCCTGTAGTTCCTCTTTCAACTGACGTAAAATTACTCCAAATACCGTAGGATATGTCGTGAACGTCTATTTCTCTGAAATTTTTAGGAATTTGTCCATTTTTGAATACGGGATCTGTAGTAATCACTGTAACTTCATGCCCACGCTTTGCTAGCTCTAGCACAAAAGGGCGAAACACTACTTGATGACTTATAGAAGGTGTTGGAAATACAGCTAATATTCTTTTTGGATCGCTTGTTATAAATTGGACACACATAAACAATATAATAATACGAAACATTTTTTAAATTATGACATTTACGGAAACTTCGTTAGTTGTTAAATTATTTATAAATGAAAAACAATAACTTGTCCAATATGTGTCCTATAACGAGTAGAACACTATATAGATTAAGTCTGATACGATGCGTACACGAGCTAAATTGTCATCGCCGTGTGCATTTCTCAAACAAAAATATATAACGCGACAACCAAAATGTCCTTGCTACTGCGGAAATACGTCTGTATAAAATTTGAGGATCAACAGTTATCTTTCTATGATATAAAAATATCTTGCGTCGTTGCGGTAGACTTTTTTAAAGTATACGATATGAACAATGTTCGGACGTTATTTTATTGTCAAATTTAAGCGTGAATTTAATTTAAAACTTCTTTAATACCTGAACATCGTTATGTCGTATATTTGAAATGTCAAATTAACACGCTATATAATATTAATGTAGATATGAGATAATAGCTATTATCACACTTTGCCCGCAGACATTCGTGATACTCGATGTCGTTTCGTACACACATATATCGCACATTTAAAACAAAACAAAGCCAACTCAAAAAACGCTATTTAATTTAATTAGGTTCCCTCTGCCTATATTTCGGTAAGCGGCATACAAGATAATGTAAGATTCTCCTCACTTAGATGAAATATGAAATATTTCATTTCCTCAAGGGATACCGAGCTAACAACACTCATGCCCCTGCACCACTACTGGCTTCAATTATTTTATTTCTGAATAAACTTTTTTTTAATTTATACGGTATAAGGCATTATAGTCTGGTATGATATACTACGGTGAGGATATGAGAATACGTAAAATAAGAATATAAATATAATTTGTATTTTATAAAATATCTTACACATTAAGCAAATAATAAAAAAAAAACAAAAGATAAAAATGATACTCGTAAAACTCGTAAAAGTTTAGGAAATTTCAATCCGTCACGTACCATAATAAACTTATATATCACGTAGCCGTTAAAATTCTTTCACCAAGCTTTCTGAAGTTAATACAGCGGTATAAAGATCCTTATGCCTCTAGTATCTGTGTATAGTGTTTTTCATAAAATGCCATTATTCCAAGATCGCAGAGCCAGAGCCAGACCTACGTCACTTTGGCAAAGCTGAAGTTTAATATGCGTAATTGCGTACTCACTAACTTGAAAGTGGGGCCATTTCTGTGGTAGCGCCAACTCAAGGTACATACGGTGAGTATGTATATACGTTAAAGTAGAAACGCTCATATTTAAATATTTTGTTAAGAATAATATAAACATATTAATAGTATAAATATTAATAGTATAGTAGAATAGTCCTAATTACATATTAGACTATTAATCCTCAAAATTTCAGCTGTTAAAATGACGCAGGTCTGAGGGTCTGGGATCTCAGTCTACATGTTAAGTAAGACAGGATCAAACTTTATTTTTTTTACTTCGGTTTATACCAAGACTGTTTTTTATATATATTTTGTTTATTTTTGTAGGTAAATAAACAAGTATACAACAATCTTCTTTCTGGGCAAATTTTGCCATGTTACCCGCAGGCAGAGGGAACCTAATGTTAAGACGCTCCGTTCTCATTAAGATAATTCCTTGCCTCACTCTTTGACGATTACCGGAGGCACTTGTTCTTCCGTATAAGTAACAGGCTCGATCCCCACTCAAGAAAAATTGTTAACGAGGCAAAGCGCAGCTTTGAGTTTTAACACTCAAAACGCCAGAATATAAAAGTGGAGAGCGGAGAATCTTAACACTATCTCGTTATTAATATTTAGTTAATGTTTATTTACTTTTGTATTTTTTTTATTTACTTGCTAAGCTTGTAATCACTTTAGATTTTTTACACCGTTATAAATGTGCGGTGACAAAAGTGTTGGCAACTTTGAATTTATTAAATCCTAGCGCGATCCCAACTTTCGACTGAAAACCATTACATCAAATACAATCAGTACTGGGACTTTATTTTGAATACAAATCTTCACTTCATTGCTTTTCCTCTTTCTTATTATATAATACAATATATTCAAAACACAATGCGTTTAAGAAAGGAACTCCGTATTTTATTATATCTTCCCTTGATCCATAAATCTTTATAAAACAATATTGTAACCAAATAGCTCAATAACTATACGTCACCATTACCTCAGACTACGCGATTTAGTACACTTTCGTAGCACATCGATCTGCATATTCTTCTAAATATATTCACTTCCATTTATTTTACTTCTATATAAGTTGATATATTATTTTGCATATCTATGATGTGGATATATTTTGTTTTCAGCCAGCGTGAGGTGATTTAATTGGAAGAAGCGACGCGTATTTTAGTTACTAATTGATGGATGTTCAAAAATATAATAAATAAATAAATTAAAGGGAGTCTTTTGGGGGTCCAAGATTGAAGGCTTGCCCGTAACGACCCTTGCCAGCCCTTACGAGGGCTGCAACGTTCCATCGGCCACGTGCAACTCGCTAGAGCGCACTGATAGGGCGTCCCCCCAAGACGACGCGCACCAGTGCATCACCGCTGGTGTGTCAAGTGGCGACGAGTGCGAAGTCGGGGACCGCCACCCAACACGCCATGTCCGGAAAAGCGGGAGGTGGAGGACGGAGCTACAAATATCTACGTGGAATGTAAGAGGAGGGATCCGTAGTGTTTGGCGCTCCGTTCTCTCTGAATACCCCGCAAGGGATACAGCGTGAAGCTAAGAAGAAGAAGAAGAAGAAGAAGAAGAAGAAGAAGAAGAAGAAATAAATTAAATAGTTACTACAATAATATAGAATACAATTAATATGTGCTTATAAAATATAAAAAAATGCAATTATTGATTTAGTTTAAAATATTCCAATGAAACATTTTATATTTTCTTCCATGCCAGCCGCTGCGCAACAGCCTTTCATTTACATAACAATATATACATAAAAATCAACTTCAAACTGTATCCCATATACAGCAGAGTAGGCCTCTGCCTATCCTGCTGTATATGGGATACGGAACCTACTAACCCCTTGCCTTTTTGCCAGAGCAAAGAAATTAGGTTATTAATAAAAAATAATGCATTCCGTCGAGTGGGGATCGAACTGACAACCATGCCGTAACAGTCACACTCTCGTGGCACACCTCCTGTGCCACGATGGCCTCCTTTTATTTATATTACAATTATAATATTTTCATTACATTTAACTTGATTGTAAATAAAATATTCAATATAAGTAGGATTTAAAAGATTTAGGAAGCTTATCTGGACGTCTGTGCGCAAAATATTTTGTACACAGATGTTAGTTAGCTTTTTTCAGCTTAAATGCAAAATCGAACTTTATAATATTTTGGTATAAAATTATAGCAACAAACTTATTATTTGATTGAAAAGAAACTTTGGATATTCGCTGTATATTTTTTTTAGCTTTCCAAACATAGTAGGGTATGCGAAGGGAACTTGAAGGCTAGCAATAAATTCAAATTCAAATTCAAATAATTTTATTCAAAATAAGAAGTTACATGCTTCATTTTTTGAACGTCAAATTTACCACCAGTTCACTAAAATTAATGCCTCAGACCTGAGAAGAACCGGCGCAAGAAACTCAGCGGGACCTATTTTTTAAAATCAATTTTAAACAAATACATATTTAATTATTTGTGACAATGATACCTTTGAAACAGACTGGAGCGAGCATTTCATTCCCAAGG
>JAATLQ010034498.1:7918-27551 GCA_013421005.1 Heliconius erato x Heliconius himera
AACAGAATCCTCTGTGGGCGAGTCTGAATCGCGCTTGGCGGATTTTTTCTCAAATATACTTTAGTAAACATTTGTGTAGTTAAAGCGGGCGAAGCCGCGGACGGGTCGCTAGTATAATATAAATGATAACATTAAATTTTATATCATTTTTTTCGGCTTCACGCTGTATTCTACACATTGTAGTTTAGACAGAGGGAACCTCGTGCTAATACACTCCATACCCATAAGACACTTCCGTTTCCCACTTTCCACCGAATTCTTGAGACAGACATGTTCAGTGGCTGAACTGAACGCCGCACTTCGCCTCGTTACTACAGCGAAGAAATGAAAATATTTAATATTTCATTCCCCCGAGTAGGAATCGAATCCACAACTGTCGCATTTACAGTCACACGCTTGTGCCCTGGCGCCACGACAACATCTGTATATTTTCTTAACAATATTATTATTTTGTTTTTGGCAGGTTTTATACCATGGTGATGATACTTGGGCTGCACTCGATGATTTTCATTGGATACGGTTACACGGAGAACCCGGATTTTATTGAAAACGTAAGTTATTGTTTATATTTATAATTTTAAGTTAATTCTTATTATTAATCTCAACTGAAGTAATCTTTCCTCCTAACGAACCTGGAAACCTTCCAAGAAGCACGTGCTTTCTAAAAAAAGTATTTTTCTTTCCCATGTGTGGAATAAGTAACAAGAATTATAAAATAATTATAAATGTGTATACAGAGTGTTATTGTCTTCACCACTATAAATGACAGCACAGTTTTAACAACCCTTAAAAAACCTAATACAGTTAAAACTATTCATTATATAATAGAAAATAGGTATTTGTGTAAAATAGAACGAGATATATCCCTTTCTCGCTGGAGTATGTTTTTTTAGAATTAAAATTTGCAAATCGGTAACGTTTAGTGGTATTTTTGAAGTAGTGGTGTTTACGTTTTTGGTATTTATTCCTAACGTCGTCGTCGTCGAAATTGTTGGGGAACCTTAATTAATTCTTTTAGGTATGGATTGAAATATCTTACTCTATATACGGTTCCCGCACAGTCGCTTCCATCCTATATATCAGACACTTTTATGCAGACAGACAGCAAAACAATCTTATAACAGTTTCGTTTTTACTTTCGACGTACAGAACCCTAGAATGTTAAAAAAACCTAACGTGATGTTATCTAAAACAATTAAACTGCTTTACTATAAAAGCAAATGATACAAAGTCAATATTAGTATTGGACATAGATATAATCATCAATTATAAATATTATTAAGCTATCAAAATTTACCATTTTAGGCACTCGCTCGGATTAAATGGCGCGTAATATTTTATTAGGTACACTAAATATCTGATTTATATGATTCATAAATTAAACGTTTCCGAAATGCGAGTTTGTGTTGAAGCCTATTGATTTTATGTTTGTTAGAAGTGGCATCGATCTGAGATATTTATTTTATATTACTAACGTTTACTTACGGCTTCGCCTTCACTGTTAAATGGAAATAACTAAAGCCCGTATCTATAAAATGCTTTTAGCTCTGAGGTCAATCTTGAGAGTGATCTTGACATGCCGTTTTCATTCTTGAACTAAATACATTATCTCAAGATCGCTTTTAAAATCTCTCTCAAAGTCAAAAGCGGTTTTTTATATACGGGCCTAAGAATTATGATATATTCATATGACACATGATATATTCTACATTAGGTAACTTTAAAAATGGGCCTAACAGTTGTGTATTACACAATAAATATATTTTAAGTTAGGTAACTCTGAGTACAGGTATTGTAGATTACATTGAATTGGTTAAACCAATGTACAAAAAGAACTCTCGGGAAAATAATTATTTTCAAAATAATTATGTTCACCACATGTGTATGTACTTGATCACATGTGCATGTATTAGTTAAAAAAAATAAAGCTACTGACTCTACATCCAAAATCAAATAAAAAAATCCATACATCTATACTCTACTACTCTAGACATATAAATAAAATGTAAGTGTCTGCCTGTGTTCATCAAGTGCATACAGTTATTTAGACGATACAAAAATACAAACTCTGTCTGTCTTTCTGTCGACCGATCGACTGACATTGGGGTCGTTACGAAAACTCTGGGTTTGGGATTTACGTGGGAAAAAGTCATAAATGAGGCCAGTCGTGGCGCAGGGGTACAAAGTGTGACTGTAAATTGACTGGTTGTGGGTTCGATCCCCACTCGAGGAGATGAAATATTTACTTTAATTTATATTTCCATTTCTTCGCTCTGGTGTCGAAGTAAAGCGCGGCGTTGTGTTCTGCCACTCAACACGCAATGCCTCCAGAATTCGGCACAAAGTGGGGAACGAAGGGTCTTCACACTAGGTTCCCTCTGCCTACCTTGCAGTGTGCGGGATAAAGCGTGAAGCTGACAAAAAAAAAGAAAATTATATTATAAGAAAATTATATCATAAGTTCATAATTTATATATACCTTTATGTTCATAATTTATATTTACTTTTTCCACAGTGTGCCAATATTACTTTAAAAATAATAAAAACAGAAAATGTATTCAGTGCCACTTGTATATAAAACTATTCTGTGTATGATGCGTAATTAATTTGATGAACTGGCCTGAGTGGTCTCGATGCTCCGATAAGATCCTTGTTTCCATTATTGTGCCTTCATCGCCTATTTTGCAAATTTTGACCAAAATTTTAGTCTAATGTTTCTGGCTTAGTATGGGAATATAATTATCAGTTTTTGGCTTAATAAAGTAAGGAAGTTTGTTTTGTTTATTTTATTAAAAACATTGTACAATTACAAAAAATACTACTATTTATTAATTAATAAGCTTATAATCATAGTGATATTTGCAGCAAACCTGGGAACCTAGTGGTAAGACACTGCGTTCTCATTAAGACGTTTTCATTCGACACTTTCTGTCGGACTCCAGCGGTTCTACATGTTGAGTGATAGAACTCATGCAAATAATAAATATTTCATTCCCCCAAAAGGGAATCGAACCCAATACCGTCACATTTACAGACGCATGCACGTGCACCTGTGCCACAATGGCCTTTGGATAAAGTTATGAAAAGGCCTTAACTATTAATATAAAACTCTAAAACATAAATTAAACTTACAATCTTTTTATTTTTCCACATAAAAACAGAGAAAATATAGTCAAAAATCACGAATTTTTCCTTTTTCGTAATAAATAAAACGATCTATTTATTTGGATTTTCTATATACAGTAATTGCTTCCAGGTGCAACAACTATTTCTACATTTCAAATTGGGCCAAACGGATAGTGTTGTAAACGCAGTATTGCGTGTAGACGTTTCCACTAAATAGTTTCATACAATTCTATATCTTTATATAAATAAAAGTACCTAGCTCTGATTTTACAACACAATTGATGCCTTGCGTTATTGTACAATAAACTTATTGACCAGAACCTAAAGATACCACTTTCTTGATAGATTTACTTCATCTATGTATATTATATATCATCATCATTATCATCAGGTTGTCCCCGTCCATTGCTGGATATAGGCCTCCCAAATAGCTCGCCAATGAGCTCGAAGCTAATATTATATATAAAAACTTAATAGCTAATATTCTATATAAAAACTTTCCAATTTACGAGTAAGTTTCCCCGGTAAGACGAGGCGCGGCGTTGAGTTCCGACACTCAACATTCAAAATCACGAAAATAAGGCGAAAAGCTAAGAACAAAAACGTGAAACTAAAAAATATATCTATACACATATAAGAGTATATAATTAAAAAATATATATAATACAACCCGCAATAGTTGTTTGGAAAAACATTATTGTACCATAGCTATGCGTTTTCCAATACAAGTAAAATTTCAACTAATAAATTTATATTATCTATAGGTACCTTCTAATCTATACTAATTTAATGAAATGTTTGTCCGTTTGTTAAAACGCTAAAATCTCTAGAACTACTGGATTTTCTTTTGATTTTTTTATATGAAAGCTATATTCTTCAGAATTACTATAGGCTATATAACATAACGATTTATGTGACAAAGTTTGTTATGTGTAAAAAAATATTGAAAATTATTCCATGATCAAGGTAAGTTGGACGTATACTTTTCGAGAAAATGTAAAATTAAAATAAGTCAACTCTCTGTTTGCGGTCGCAAGCCTAGGCTCAAGTCTCGTGGGGGGGGCCGATTTGGTCCTCGCAAATACGACATGTAGTGCCTGTACTAAATTAATAGAAAAAAAATAATAATAATAGAAGCCGGGAGAAGCCTCGAGTGGGCCGCTGGTATTATAATAAAATAAAAAGAATATTAAATTTTTTATTGAAAGTAAAAAATGTTTCACGTGATAGTTTAGTTCAGTAATAACTGCTTTAATTCGAATCTGTGTTGCAGCTATTAACGCCCACCTCCAGAAAAGTAAAATAATTCTAATACAGATTAATACCCAAGCTGTTATTATGTTAAATACTGTTTACTTTAATAAAATAATTATTAAAAAAAGTAGGGGAAGGAAATTAAAATTGTGCGAATGTGTGTGTGTGTGTGTGAGTGTGCATCCGTTTGTGCGTGAATTATAAAGCTGATGAGTTTGTTTGGTTGAATGCTACAATCTCTAGAATTACTGGTTTGAATTAAACAAGTTTTGTGTTGGATAGTTAATTTATGCAAAAAGGCTATAGCTTATTACAACACAGTAATCATTTGTTTGCAACCCACTGCACCTGCGATCAAATTTAGCATGTCTGTATTCTAACTATGATCGCAGTTGCAGTGGTTATATATCCTTTAGAACTAGTGTACTTTGTATAGCTCATAGGAAGGTAGACAGAGAAAGAACCTGGAAACCTAAGACACTCTGTTCCCACTAAGACACTTCCGTTCCCCACTTTCCTCCGAATTTTGAAGTTGCATATTGAGTACCGTTGAGACACGCTTTGGCGTTGGCGTTGACAGTGCGAGAAAATAAAAATATTACATATTTTTTTCTCGAGTGGGAATCGAACCCACAACCTGTCGTCGTGTATACAACCGATCACTTGTGCCACTGCGCTACCACCGAACTTATTTACTAGTAGGTGGACCAACGTTCCTTCAGTAATATATGAATTCAGATCAGCTTGATGGTTCTATAATATTATAGTTTTCGAACTTACAAATAATAGCCAAGTTTCATGGTGATACCACAATTAGAACTATATATTAAGTTCCTTCAGTCAAAATTTAGGGGTAAATGTAGAGGTAACCAAAACGGGAACAGAAAGCAAGAGGAAGCAAGTGCTTTTTGTTCCCGTTTTGGACCATTTCTGACAATGTTATCCATGATAAAATCACATAAGTCTTAACTTTGCATAAAGTATGTGCGCGACTAATGGACGAATAACTCAATATCACGCAAACTGAATTCGATGATTCTTTTTATATTGGGAAGGATAGACTTCAAGGGTAGTTTGATGAGAGTTCGGTTAGGTTCTTATGATGAGATCAGGTTGAAGTCGATTTTTAGTTAAAATTATAATTATTTTATAGTTACAAACTAATTAACCTAAAAAGCGAATTAATAAAATTTATATACCTACGCGTAGATATCTTAAATTCCAAAGAATATCGAAGATTTACAATATGAAGGCGCAAAAAAACATATTTTTCACGATTTAGTGGGTAATGTACTAACAGTGTACTGTATAATACAACTAGCCGTTTGACTAAGCACAGAAATTCTAAACTAAGACAAATAGCTGTAGTATACAAATACACCCATATTTGAGTTTAATACAAACATAATACGTACTATTGTTTAATTGATATCTCCTAATATGTACGTACATAATATTATATAGATATTTAAACATTTTTTTTGGCTTGATTACTTCTTAGAAATCGATGAACGCCGGCTGCATGCACGAAAATAAACATGACTCATTGTCACGTTCCACCTGAGCCGAGTGTGCAAGCGAGAGCGCGGAACAAGCGATAGAGAGGCACAATTGGTCTAAGCAATCGGCTTGTGACGCATCTAAACATTCATTGTTACTTGTATTTAGTTTGTATAATTTAAATATTAAAATATTTGAATTAACACGAGTGCAAATAAATATAAATTTATCAAAGAATATATTTTTTTCATATTACTGTATTTTTGTATTATAGCCATAAACTGTCTGAACTAGGTAAAGGTAACCCGAGAACCTAGTGTTAAGACACTTCGTCCCCATTATGACACTTTCGTTCCCCACTTTCTGCTGAACTCTTGAAGCATTACGTCTTGAATGGCGGAACTCAACGCCGCGGTTTGCCTCGTTACCAGAGCGAAGAAATGAAAATATTAAATATTTCAATCCCGCGAGTGAGAATTATATCCACAATCGCATTAATATGTAAGACAATATCGTCATACTGTAACAGTGCTTGCGCATTCAATTCTTTGGTCTAAATGTAAATTATGTTAGATCAACTAATTTTTCAAATGATATATTGTAAAATATTTTATTATAGCTACACGCTTTTTCAAGCAAAGACAACCTACACACAATGTCTCAAAATACTCCGCCAACCAACACACAATGTCTCGATAATTTGACAATTTGACGGAAAGTGGAGGACAGAGTGTCTTAATACTGTGTCCTCTCTGCCTGCACTGGCAAATACGAAAAAAAATATATTTAAAAAAATACCAAGTACTTTAAAAGAATAGAACACTTTAGCATCTAAAAATATTCTAGAGAAATTCAATGATATACAGTAAGACTTGTCGTCGTCGCCGCCTTGAACTTATAGCGAAGACTGGATTTTAGGATTTTTCATGTAAATGTTTGTAAAACTTAACTTCAGAACTGCCACGACTCGTCAACCGTACTGTATATTGTGATGAATTTATGTTGGTTCCATTAATCCTACCGAGTGCTGAAGTCGACCTGTCGATTATAATAGATAACGTTGCCTTTTGTTTTCAATACCTTTGAAGTTTCATACTAAAATGAAAGACCTTTCAATGAAAACCTATATGTCATTGTATCGGTCGTAGATTGTACGATAATGTGTATTCGTATACGTAAAATGTATGAACTCTTTTTGTTAAAATGGTTTTGTATTGAAAATCATTTTGATTGTTTTCGCCAATGAAATCTGATTTAAACGGTAAATATTTTTTTATAAAAAATATATTTTTTTTAGCTTTACGCTGTACCCTTCTCATACCAGAGTAGGCAGATGAAACCTGGGAACCTAATGTTACGGCACTCCGTTCCCATTACAATACTTTCACTTCCCATTTTTTGTCGAAATATAAAAACTTTACGTGTTGAATGGCGTGCCATTCCACTCTCAACAGTGCTTTGCCTCCTTATCAGAGTGAAGATATGAGAATATAAAAATTATCCCGCATATGCACTCCGTTCTGCATTTTTCGTCCAATTTTCTTTCTTACACCTGTGATACCACTTTTTTTCTGATATATTAAAATAAAAAAAGATTTATTATACGTTTTTATTGTTTCAGTCATACGACGACTTCTTCAAGTCACTTCTATTCAACGCCCGTATTATAGTGCAGATATTTTTCGTGATGGGTGGATTTCTTATGGCGTATAAGATGCTGGTGTACGCGGAAACACATCAGTTCACTTTGAAAACTGTTCCAATGGCTATAGTAAATAGATGGTTCAGGTAAACATAGTGTAATTAGTATTATTTTACTTTCTTTAAATTATTTCAGGCCAGTATATGCAACATGTAATGGATTCGATTCCCACTCGTGGAAATGATATATTTAATGTTTTTATTTCTTCGCTCTGCTTGTTAGTTTACAGATGAATAATATGTAACACGCAGAGCTTCGCCTTGCTGTTATTTATTATTCATTTTTGTTTTTTACTCCACGCTGTATCTCACACATAGGAGGGTGGGCAGAGGGAACCTAGGAACTGGTGTTAATATACTCTGTTATCATTAAGACTACTACTATACTAATCACGTGTAGAGTGGCCGTTGATTTTTTATACTAAAATATACTTAAGTCAGAAGTAGTTCACTTACATAAATGGACATGAGCCAAAAAAATCCACTGATATTATAAAAAAGATGGATAGGACATAAATTTATGATTAAATTATAATCTTAGTTCTGAGCAGTTAAGAATTTTCTTGCCAACTTCATGCAGTTTAACTGTAAATTCAAATATGTAAGGTTTCACTCTAAAACAAGTATTTTGTTTCCAATACTTAATAGTTTAAAGCAAAATATTAAATAAAGAAATTGCTATTAAAATATTTAAGGTCCTCTCTTTTGTACCTACATAATATAATTAATTATACAACTAAGATGGAGGCTAGTCGTAGCGCAGGTGCACAAGCATATGACTATAAACGTGATAAGTTGTGAGTTCGATTCTCACTCGAGGAAATATAATATTTAATATTTTCATTTCTTCGATATGATAAAGAAACAAAGCGCGCCTTTGAGTCCCGCCTCTTAACACTAAAATCAAGGCCTCAAAAGATCGGAGGACAGTGGGGAACGAAGTGTCTTAATATTATGTTCCTAGGCTTCCTCTGCCTATTCTGCTATGTGCAGAATACAGCATGAAGCAACAAAAACATAAAATGTATAAAAATCGCGAAACACAAAGACCAATTATGGATACCTACTGTGTTTTATTTTCAGTTTCACGCTTTATTTTGCAGATTGAACCTAGAATCCTCACTTAAAATATTAAATATTTCAATCCCCCAAGTGGGAATCGAACCCACAACCATCACATACAGTACGCACGCATGTGCCCCTGCGCCACGAGCCTTTAAACTTTAAGCCGCAGTAATCGGATATAGTTTAATTTTTATTCATTTATTGAAAATTCGACTTTGTAATCCGGTTTGAGAGTTTCCTTAAAACATCACGAGACCGTGACGCCGCAGCGTGTAACTATATACGCGACGGAAAGTGTAAAACAGAGTGCCTTAATAGCCTCCCTCTGCCTGCCCTGCTATATGCGGGATACAGCGTGAAGCTAAAAAAAAAAACAAAATTTAACAAAGTTTCCATATTTTTCCAGATTAATGCCAGCAGTGTTAGTAGTAATGGGTCTAGCAATGACATGGGTCCCTCATCTGGGGTCCGGACCAATGTGGGATGCTGTAGTGAGACGTGAAAGGGATATGTGCAGATCTAATTGGTGGCAGCTAGTCATATTGATGCCTAATCTCTTCCCTTTCGAACATTTGTGTCTACCTCAGGCTTGGTAAGTAATTTACATCAATCGTTTAGGAAAGCGGAAGGAACGGAGTGTCTTAACACTTGTTTACCTTTAACCTGCTATATGGAGAATATAGTAGAAAGATAATAAAAAATATGGTGTAAAATTGTTAAGTATAATAGTAGGTATCAAAATATTGTAGAACATTACAGAATTCTGCTTAAATCGAAATCTACTACGAGTATGTATATGTATATAATTTTTCTATTCCGTTACTGAGTAAATAAAAGAGAACGCACGGTCTAAACTATTAATTTCATTAGATACTTATAGAAACTAAAGTTCTTAGGTAGCATTAATACTACAAAACTATTAGTAATTCTCATTGATGGAGTTATCTAAAAGTACTATGCTAATACATAATTTTTAGTTAAGCTTTTATAGTTACCATTTCTACTGGCAAATTTTAGTACCAAAAATAAATTCAAAAGTAAAATATCAAACTGAATTTCTTTAGCTTCACACTGTATCCTGCATATGCAACCTAGTGCTATGACTCCCTTTCCCATCCTCTGCCTGATATGCTAGACATTCATTCCCCGAGTGGGAATCGAACCCACTACGATCATACGCTATAGTTACCTCAATGTAATTTTTGGCAGCAAATATTAAATGGGTAAAATAAAAACGGCCAATTTAGAAGGAGGGGCGGTCAAAAACAAAAATAAAATTAATTATCATTCATTAGTACTAAGCTCTAATGAGTACAATGTGTACCTTTTTAAGTCTGGGAGTTTCAAAATTCAATTTAAGAGCTGGTATTAATTGAAACTGTACGCCATTCTATTGTGAATCGTATTTCTTGGATTTTAAAGTTACTTTTCTTTTAATTTATAAGACAATAGCGGTAATGATCCAATAAATTGCAATAGTGTTGGTCCGTGACTTCGCTTGTAATGAAGTAAACTTTTTTAATAACGTTTTATTTTCAACTTTAGAATGTTAGTCGCTGGTCGCATTTATTAAATACTAACTTTTAGCTGCGGCTTCGTCCGTGCGGTCAAATGGAAATACCTGGAAGTTGTGTATGACACATGATACGTTCTAAGAATCGGGAAGAAACTATTAATATAACATAATAATATAAACTAAATAGCCCTCCTCGATAAATGGACTATCCAAAATCAAAATAGCTTTCAATTCAAACCAATAATTAACTTTATACTATATTTTTTATTCACTCTTTGCACTTCAGACAAAGAAGTCAGTTATGCATCACTTAATTTTGAACTTTTTGTACAATCGTTCTCAGCACAAAATGATAAGATATTTAAAAAAGTTCTAGATAAAATCTAGAATGACTTCGAATTTTTAATCGTCAGTTCCTTTTGGATTCTACATTTAATAATTTAATAAATTTTACGCGAGTGTTAAGACACTCCGTTCCGATTAAGACATTTCCTATCTCCATTTTCCGCCGGATTTTGAAGGCTTTGAGTGTTGAGTGGAAATGTAAATATTAAATATCTCATATCCTCGAGAAGGAATCGAATCCACAACCTCCCCTAACCCCGTCGTACCCTTGTGTCCGCGCCACGACGTGGCTTTGCATATTTTATAATATAAATAATTTAGAAACAAGCAGACATACTAATGTCATTTTTGATTTATACATTCGCTGTAGCATCACATAATATATAGGTACATCTCTAGTCTCTAGTATAGGTTCATCTCGTTTTTTTATTATTCTGATTTCAAGTTCAAAGGCTTTTAATGGCACAGATGCACAAACACATACAAATCATGTATGCTTGTGTGTAATAAACACGTTGTGAAATAAACACGTTTTTTTATTATGTTTTCGTGTATATGTATGTATGGTGTGTATATTGTGAAATAAAAACGTTTTTTTATTCGTATTATGTTTTCGTGTATATGTATGTATGTATGATGAAAAATTACGTGTGCGCTTTTCATAACATTGACCTCTTAAAACAAACTAAGCAAGTTTGTTTAAATTGCCATTGCCATAAATATTAAACGTACTCGTATATATGTCTTTAGAGCATTAACTAAGTTACATATTATATAAAGAGTAAATGGAATAGGTATACTACTATTATTTTTTGTAGGCAGAGGGGAACAGAGTGTTGAGAAACACCGTTTCCCATTTTCCGCTCAGTTTTCGAGGCACGTCGTGGCGCAAGGGCACAAAGTGTTACTGTAAGCACAACTGGTTGTAGGTTCAATCCCTACTCGAGGAAATAAAATATTTATTTAAATTTATATTTCAATTTTCTTCGCTCCAGTGTCGAGGCAAAGAGCAGCGTTGAGTTCCGACACTCAACACGCAGCCTGCCTGCCTGCCTCCAGAATTCGGCGGAAAGTGGGGAATGGAGTATCTTAACACTAGGGTTCCCTCTGCCTACCTTGCTGTGTGATACAGCGTGAAACTGATTTAATTTAATTTGATTAAATTTTCGAGACATAACTTGTTGAGTGGTTATATTTTGGGTGGGATAGGAGCTTAGTGTTAAGACTCTCCTGTCCCATTAGAACATTTCTGTTGCCTCATGAAGCTTTACTTTAGGTATTGAATAGCGTAACTCAACGCCGCGCCTTGCCTTGATACGAGAGCGAGGAAATGAAAATATTAAATATTTCATTCCGCCGAGTAGAAATTCGATTCCCATACAACACGATTATATAAAAAAAAAATTTTTTTAGGTATCTAGGAACAGACACCCAATTGTTCTTCATGACTTTAATAGTCCTACTCGTCATATGGAAGTGGCCAAGAATGGGTGCTCCTATATTATCTGGAGTCATGATCATCAGCCTCCTCATACCGTTCCTGCAGAGTTACTTCATGAAACTTCTACCGATTCGAGTCAGCATATTCCCTGAGTAAGTCTTTGTGTAGTTTTAGATTTTATATGGCTATCAAAATATTTTTGTTAAAGGTTTATTATTAGAAAAAATATTGTCCTGTTGTCTACCTAATCTATATTAAATACTACTGCTTCACGCTTTATCTCGCAGGCAGAGAGAAAAGTGTTGTGTAGATACTTCATTTTCCATTTGAGCTCTGGCATATTGACTGGTGGAATTCAACGTCGAGCTGTCTTGCCTGAGCGAAGAAATAAATAATTAATTCATCCAAGTGGATATTGAACCCACAATTACTGTTTTATATAATTTTAATTTTATATATCCGTTGTGGAAAAACTAAAGACAAATCGTTCATTCTTCTTTCAAAGTAAGTTTCTTTTTTCAACCCTTTTTCCCGACTGCTAAGGAAGGGTTATGTTTTTCGCGCGTATCTTGTATGTATGTAATATTCTTTATTACCTCGTATCTCCAGAACCGCTGAACGGATTTACATATTTGAGGTATCGTTAGATTTGTATTAGCAGCCCAAGTGTTCTTAAGTAGGTGACGTTAATAAAAAATAATCATGGCGGCTGTGGTACGCCATTGGACTTAGTGAAAAAATTTTTTTTCGTTTCGAAAACCACAATATGGGTATCAAATTCAAGAGCTCAATTTCAGGATTTCAAAAATGTATATCATGATTATCATTACCATAATAAATTCTAACAAAAAAATGTAAACTAAAAAAATATTTGTAAAAACAAAAACCCCGACTGCATCAAACTAAAAAGAAAATAAACAAGCCCAATAGTTTATTAGGATTAACAGTCGGGACCTATAAGTAATTCTTCAATCAATAAAATCTTTACCAGGAACCCCGCATAATTTAAAGAGGTCCCTACTGTTAATCCTAATAAACTATTGGGCTTGTTTATTTTCTTTTTAGTTTGATGCAGTCGGGGTTTTTGTTTTTACAAATATTTTTTTATTTATTATTTAGTTAAGTATTTAATATGATATTCATCTTATTAAATTTATTTACTATTAATGAGTAATCACAAGGAAATTGAAATTTGTGCGTTTTGGAGAACTGCCATAATATACTATAATAGAGACCAAACTTCGGCATCAAGTGGTAACATGGATCAACGCCATCTATATGTTTTAGTATCAACTATATAAAACTGTTTTATAGGATATATATATATATATATATATATATATATATATATATATATACACTTTTACGTACATATTTTGTTGCACATATATAGATGTAGAAACAGTATACGAAAATAAAATACATCTCGAATTTATTGATTTTATTGAATCACACATTTATACAATAGATTTTAGGGTAATATAATATTCTTCGTAGGCAAATTGAGATTCGACCGTCGCACTATGGGCAATCGAGCATGAAAAGTCGTGATGAAAAGTATGACCTGCTCAGGAGTATGAAGAATAACTGTACCAAGTTTCGTTAAAATCCATCAAGTAGTTTTTGTTTCTATAAAGAATATACAGACAGACAGACACAAAAATGTTACTGATTGCATTTTTGGCATCAGTATCGATCACTAATCACCCCCTGATAGTTATTTTGAAAATATATTTCATGTACAGAATTGACCTCTCTACAGATTTATTATAAGTATATAATAAATCAGTATATTAAAAAAATAATGAAAAAATATTATTTAATTTCCTTAGTCCACACTACTTATAGTAGTAATAAAAATGTATTATTAAATTAGTTTATTAATAAACAATGTTTCTTAAACTTTTATCTATTTGAGTAAGAAATTAATAGTTATGATTACACACACTTAGTTAATAAAATATAAAATTTACAAAAATTGATTTACAAGTAGAATAATATTAGAAATTAATGTATATTGCATAATGAGTATATTATATTTAATTATACATGGTGAACTTCGGGATCCATAATAAGTTCATTCACTTTTAAAAGATCTAGGGTCTCTTCATCAAGTGCCTTCACACTTTTGCTATACTCGTATGTTTTTCTATGACTGGAAATGTATGGATCTGATGTGTAGAGAAGAGTATGAAATACATCCTCATTTGTAGCTGATTGAGAGCACTTTCTGGCATGATGTAGGCGAAATTTTTGATACTCTTTATTACGGGATTCTTGTACACCTTGTGCGTTCTTAGGATCTCAATCGTTTGTTAGATTCCTTAAATACATGTATTGCGCTTTTGTTAAATCAATGAAAACACTCAATTCCTCTTGATCCGATAGCATTTTGCTCTGGCTTGCGTTTTCTATGAGATTCAAATATAGAGACATTGTATCTCGGTCAGCAAGCCTTAGCTTTTCTACGAGTTTTACTTCTAATTCTCCTATGGAACGTAAGCCCTGAACGTTGGCATTGCAGATGTGTCCAAAGCCATATTCACTAAATAGCGCGGTACTTTCACCTCTTCGTTGATTCTGATGAGTCCCCATAGGGATACAGGGTCTTCCGCGTTTTCCAGAAGACGTCGATGGTGAGTTCTAAGGTGCTACTTCTTCAATGATTGGTAAGGTTTACAAATATTCAGAACGTAACCAATTTTCGTTGTTTTTTAAAAAAACGAATCCTTTTACCGGGACGCTTCCGTCCATCGTTTATTAAAGGAACGAATGAGATTCCTTTGAATGTTGCTGATAATAAAACACATGTTGTCTACAGAAACATGATACTTTTCTTTTAGAAATATTGATAGCAAATATTGATTGCTTCAAGTTTTTTTCCTCCTTCAATGTATGGGAGTAATAATTCACGCTTGGAATACTTGAAAGTATTAGCCATTTTGAAATTTAGTGAAGACACTTAACAGTCAAACGTCTGTTAGTAATTTTATTGCTAATTTGTCATAGTTTTATTAAATTAATTCACTCTTTTTATATAATTTTATAAATGAAGTTAGTGTGCATTTTATTGGTGAGCAATACTGCAAAATGTGTGCAAAATGAAGATAAACGCCCTTTAATCAATAAATAACAATAATTTAATTGAAATTTACTGCAATCTAATCAATTAAATAGTACAACATTAGAAAATTCAATAGATAGAGTTTTCTTGTTCCCTGACTTGTATCGTAGTTTTCGTGATAACTTCTAAAACCGCACGAATCCGCAGCTGATTTTTATAAATGTTATTTATGAATATCTGGACTATAAAACAACATCAAATGTAACGCGTCGGTAACTGCCAAAAGTCTCGATGAACTTTAAACATGTACCTTTTTTCTCTTCACTTATTGTTAATATTTTTTATAGGAATATAGTCACAAAATCCACAATATAATAATTGTTTTAAAATCTAATTACTATAGGCTTTTTAAAAATATATAACACTTTATACCTATTTGCACATTTTTTTAAGGAAATTAAGTTTAAAATATCGATGCGAACAACCTGAAATAGATATTCTTACATATTACAATTTCTCACAATAAAAAAATATATATTCCAAATGTAATTCACGAAAAAATTATTCATTACATTAAAGGTCCACCTTTATACTATTTAAAAAAAAAAAAAAGTGCGTCAGGGACGACTTTAGTAAAAATGAATGATCTGCCGTTGTTCTACCATTATCCATAGTGCGTCGCCTACATCTCAGTATATAAATTATTTTTTTACATTTTATTCAATAAAATTATTTTAAATAATTACGATTAAATATATATACAGCATGATTAATAGATAGAAAGACAAACTGATACAGGTAATAGAGTAGGTAATTTCCAATTATTTTAACACCATATAGTATGCACTGAAATTTTACCGTTTCCGAGATATTGGCCATTTAAAAAAAAAACCATATGTGCATAATCAATTGCTTTTTATTAAAGTATAAACTTTAATAAAAAGCAATTGATTATATAGTATATTATTGAACTTATAATTTTGTCATCATCAAATAACATAAGAGTATACAGGGTGGAAGAGGCAGCGCTCCTTTTACGGAAACAGCATATAGGGTAAAATATTTTAAACCTATACCTAAAGAAATTAATCAAGATGTCTCAACAGTTTGGACGTAGGATTTTTTTTTCATTTCACGATTTTTATCCTTACCTGTATTTCGTGTGACGCGATTACGTATAGAAGGTTATACAACTTTGAACTTTATCGCCAATACCTACGACTCGATTTCGATGATGATGAGCCGTGTGCGGCGGTGCTTCTTTGATAGGTTTATGTGTGCGTGCGTCGTCCTTACAAATGGCGTTTTATTTTAAAATGACAATTTTATTATTTATTTTGTTTGGAAAAATAACTTTTTCATTTTTGGAAATTTATTTTTTTCTCATTTATATTAGGCTTTTATAGAGTAGTTAAAACTGTGGTTTCATTTAAAGTGGTGCTTACACTTCCACCCCGTAGATGTCTTAAATCAGAATAGGTGTCTTTTAAAACATTTATTGAATTTCTTTGATGATAGTGGTAAATTCCAAAGGAATGCCCTTTGGAATTTACCACTATCATCATCAATTTGCTTTCTCCCAGCCAATATCCTACTGATATTTTTACAATAGTTATACATCAAACAATGAATCACAATATATATAAAATCAACTAATTTATTTTATGTAAAACACATTGAATACAATGAAAATCAATTAATATAAATATTGTAGTTTTGATTATTTCTTCTAATTTTCTTTTTTTCTAAATTTTGTTTAACTATTTGATTAAGCACATCTTGGATATTTAAAATTAAATAAATAAATTATTTGCTGGGAGTGCAAAGCCACCATCGACCTGCATATTCTCTATATTTTATATATTCGATTTCATCTATGGAATATAAATTACTCATATGTTAACTGCATGATTTAAAAATGTTATTGAGTGTTTTTAAATATCCACACATATACTATAGAGGTGTTATAATACAAGGATTGCTTTCTTTCACCTTCAAAGGTTTTATTGCATAATTAAATATAGATTTAAAATCAAATGTGCAGGTCGAAGACATAGTTTCTCTATTGTCATTGATGATAAGATCATGTAATGACTTGCAATGGTCCTTTTCACAGTTTTCTTCTAGGATGTGGACACTGTTTAAATTATTTATTAAAAGTGTTGCAAATGTTGACTCAAACTGATCACAAGTAGGGTTGTTGTTGCGACACCTCTGACTTCTTACTGCACTAAAAAAAATTTCAAGGGGATCTTGATTTAGGTGTCTTAGGTGACTTAGGTGTTGCAACCACACTGAGTTTATGTTGTACTCAACCCTTAATTTTTTTAATAATGTTTGAATTCTGTTCAGGGTCCACACCCAATTTGACACAGTGGCAACAGATTCTACTTTTCCACTACTTGACAAATATTTCATTGAATTAAATATAATTTTTGCCTCTGTCCATATTTTATTGTGCACAGACTTGGGTGTGGCTGGACCAAGCGATGGTTTCGCATTAAAATGCTGTCATTTATGTAGTCAAAAACATTGTCCAAAAATAATATAAGGTCAGCTGTTTGTTTACATTCTGCCGGTAGAATTCCTTTCTCTGAAAATGATGTTAATGAAATGTTAATAATTTAAACTTCATATGATTAAGTATGGGATAAACTATGGTATTCCATATTGGATTTTTACTTCTGTTATTATGTGTTGGCTCACAAATGATATGTTCTTAATATATATATTTTTATTTTAATTTAGCATGGTATTATTATATAACTTGATTATAAAAAAAGTATTATAACAAGTTCTTCAACTTTTTAAACAGATAATCTTTAAGAATTTTACTATAATAGTTCTATAAATTCGCTTCAGCGAATTAATAGAACAATAGTAAAAATAAATTATTGAATTCAGTGGGATATGGGGAATGAAATGTCTTAATACTGGGTTCCCTTTACCTCCCATGCTGTGTATGGAGATACAGGTGTTCAAAGCTGTTATAGTTTTTAATTATTGAATTATAGTTAAATGAAATTAACAAACAATTAACATTATATTAAAAATTAAGTGTCTAAAAAAATTTATTTTATATTTTCATTTCTTCGCTCTGGTGTCGAAGCTTAGCGCGGCGTTGAGTTCTGCCACTCAACACGCAATGCCTCCAGAATTCGGCAGAAAGTGGGGAACGGAGTGTCTTAACACTAGGTTCCCTCTGTCTACCCTGCTGTGTGCGGGATACAGCGATGAAAAAAATTTATTAAAGCACTAGTAATTGTTATGCGCAAGAGTAACAAAATTAACCTTCATTTTGTTAATTTTCACATGGCTTTAAATTAAGTTTGGAATCAGTCGGATACCATGGTAGCCAGGGTTTTCTTTATCCAATGTTTGTGTGAAGACATTAAGTGCCCTAAAAAATCTTGCCGAAACACACAATATCATACAGCACAAGTAAAGAGTACAAACTCAACAACAAACAAAGTAGTAAAATTAATTTACCCGAGGACCTTGAGCTCAACTCGTACTCGTACTCGAACTCGAAAATCGTACATACCAATAAACTATTACAAAATTATCCTATTTGAATACAGAAATCGACGAGCAACACTAGCATCAACAGATATTTTTAAATTTAAATTTTATAATTATTAGATAAATAGACTATAGAGTACCATAGAGTAGAGAGTTATTCATAGTACCACAGATAGTGAAGAACGGATTGCGAAAAATATATAATTATTTAATGAGATATAAAAGAAATTATTTATGGTAGATATAATTTTATATTAATAATTATAAATATACAAAGTTAACACAATGAATTATTATTATTGTTCGTATTCAATTTGCTGTGACATCTGTTGACGTTAATTAAAATATTCAATTCTAAAGCGACCTCTGGACTTCTTAGTCTCAACTAATGCAAATATAATGGTCTAAACAGACGATAATTCTTAGCAATAATCTATGGGTAGCGGAAATTTGTAAAAATCTCTCTACAGAGATGCTAACAACATAAATAAGTTGTAACAAGCGTACAAAAAATTTCGACGTAGCTCGATGAGAACGTATGGCTTAGTGGTCAGAGCGCCTGGTCGGCTTCCAGGGGACGCGGGTTCGAGTCCCGCTACGTTCAAATTTTTTATACGTTATCTCTATCTCTATATATAATAAAACAGTAAAAATATTTTGTCTGTACATTTCGTAATTTTGACTGAAATGGATAGAGGGACACTTAAAAAGAATAATAGAAAGCAAAAAGATTTTTTTGAATTTTTTGTCTGTCTGTCCGTCTGTCGACATATTTTTGTCCGCATTTTTCTCTGAAAGTACTGAACCGATTTACTTAAAGTTTCACCAATTGCTTTGTTTTTACTCAACTTAACTACTAAAGTTTGGTTCATCAAAATCGGTTCATTAAAAAAAAAGTTATCGTCATTTGAATGAACTCAAGGCATTAGTTTGCCTGCGAATGTTATATAGCAATCGCGCTGGTTAGATTGCTGGCTAAAGACATTCGAAACGTCTTGATTATATGACTGTTGATAAAAAAATATATTTTTGAAGCACTATTATACAATATTTTATACAATATTTTATACAATAAAGTAAACAAAATTGAATTGTTAGT
>JAATLQ010034498.1:40856-57340 GCA_013421005.1 Heliconius erato x Heliconius himera
TTTTGTCTGTTTGTCTGTTTATCTGTTTGTCTGTTTGTCTGTTTATGTGAACACGTATCACGTAAAAAGTACACAATAAATTTAAGCAACTTTTATACATAAAAATTACAAATAAATCAAAGTAGCTTTTAGTGTTTATTTCATTGTAATCGCTTCACTCTATCAAAAGATATAAGTATTTAAGTTTTCAAGAAGTTAATATTTGAGATATTAAAAAATCGATACAAGTAACGCTATCTATTGACGAAAATAATAGGTACTAACGAATCTTGATACTCTCTTTCATACACGTAACGCTATCACTAATTGCGATGGGATCTTAAATAGATGGCGCTGTGCACAGCGCTATCTATATTATTCTATATTAAAACTTTAAGTACATTATTTTTTGATAGAGTGTAGCGGTAACCTTTCCAAACTATATTTTCTTTTATGCATAAAAGAAAATATAGTTTGGAAAGGTTACCGCTACACTCTATCTATTTTATGCATAAAAGAAAATATAGTTTGGAAAGGTTACCGCTACACTCTATCAAAAAATAATGTACTTAAAGTTTTAAAGATATTTATATTTGAAAAAAAAAATAAACATACGCAATGATATCTATTGACTACACATGATACGTTACGTTTTTAAAGTACAATTGTTCATAGTACTAACTACAAAGTAAACTAAATTGAATTGTTGGTGAAAATTACCTTCGTAACAGTCTAGGTTAATTCTTAATTATTTAACACAGTGATAAAGAATGACTTAATATTCAAAGAAATATTTTGAATAGGTTCTTCAGTCCGTTCGTTCGTTTATGTTATTAATATTTTTTTAAGAAACGTATAAAAAAAATACCTTTTGGTAGCAACCTCTAAAAAATTGTGTCTCAAGAAAAAATGCTCTGACACAGTTTATAAAAATATCTCGCAGTATTATTTCATAACTTACAAGCGACACGTACCGACATTGCACTATTGCACCTGTATATTGCATGTATGTATGAGCCAAGGGTATTTTAGGGTACATACCTCAAAATTCTTATACAATAACTTTGTTGTTTGTCCGTCTGTCCGTCTGTCAAGACTATTTTGTACAAGATCGGCTAAAGGTTAGATACCTCAATGTTCAAGTCTATATTCCCTTAGAGCACGAAAATCTATCTTCTAAATCATCGCAATCAAATTTTAATCTGTACTAAAATTGATATAAAATGATAACTTAATTAGTTATTCTTTTGGTGTATCTCCTTTCATGAAACTGGTACGAAAACTCTCGGGGCATTAGTACGACTTGAACTTGCCCGAAAATGTTGATTATTTTATAGATTATATAAAAATGCCTAAAGACGTGCTTTCTATTTATTCTTTATACCAATTATATATTTAACTAATAATGTTACTAATTTAAAAACTGTACAGGAGCTAATATAAGTTATTTTACAAATAATATCGTGAGTACTTATCCAAATCAATTAATTAATAATTAAGGCTGTTTGTAATATATATATTTCTTAAATGAATAATCATGCAATTCAAGTGGGCAAAGCCGCGAGCAGGCCGCTAGTATATAATAAGACAGTAAAAATATTTTGTCTGTACATTTAGTAATTTTGACTGAAATGGATAGAGTGACACTTAAAAAGAATAATAGAAAGCAAAAACATTTTTTTTGAATTTCTTATCTGTCTGTCTGTCTATCTACATATTTTTGTCCACATTTTTTTCTGAACGTACTGAACCGATTTACTTGAAAATTTCACCAATTGCTTTGTTTTAACTAAACTTAACTACTAAAGTTTAGTTCATCAAAATCGGTTCATTAAAAAAAAAGTTATCGTCATTTGAAAGAAGTCGTAATTAATTCAACACTGAGCTAAAGAACGATCTTGAAAGAAATATCAAGTAAATACAAAGATTTTTTGGTTAGTTCGTTCGTATAATATATGTAACTAATTTAAAAACTATACAGGAGTTAATATGCAATTATTACAGTTATTTTACAAAGAATATTATGAATCCTTCAAATCCATAATTTAACATTTAAGGCTGTTTCTGAATGAGTAAATTAAATTATTCACTGACATCAGCACATTTAACAGAGTATATTGTATAGGTAAAAAGAACATAAAGTTACAAAAATATATGCGTGTAATAAATAATTAGCTTTATGTATATTTTATAAATATCAAATATCAACAATGGTCGTATTTTTTTCAGTCATTGTAGTTGTCAATCAATTCTGCTTATTAAATCAATAATCATGTATTTTAAGCGGGCGAAGCCGTGGGCGAGCCGTGGGCGATAATCTCGAATTTTTTCTATCACCATACAAATAATAATTTACAAACAATATCAAACGGAAAACGTTTAAAAGTAAAGATTTGGCCAATTTAATATAAGCACATACTTTAAACTGATATATTTTTTTTATTGTATCAAAATAGCTTTTATGTTGCTCCACATCCCACAGGGGGTTGTGGAGCATATTTTAGTGTTAGTCTCATAATAATCGGTTTAGCTGGTCCGGAGGTTAGCCTGCATAAACAGAGAGACAGACAAACAAAAATGTTAAAATTGTTTAATTGTGTCTCGGTATCCTGTAAATAAATATGTGCACTTAAAAAAATCACAGTTATGTTAATATTAAAGACAGATCCTTTAATTTTATTTATATGTATAGATGTATGTATAAAGTGAACAGTTATATAAGTTTTTTTTTCAGCTTTACGATATTTTTGCAGGTTATGTATTTGAATTACGATTTTTTTGTGGCGTTATGTTGGTAATCATGTCTCTCACTTATGCCGACAAGTTCTGCCATTTTAAATGTTCAGTTAATTGTTGATAGCTGCTTTGCTTGCACCTGTTTTGGCTCGTCTTCGATGTGGACCTATTCAAAAAAATGGATCAGAAAACCTGTATCAAATTTTGTATCAAAAACAAAATTAAGTGAGCGGATACATTCCGAAAATTGACTGTGGCATACGGAGGAACTACCTTGGACTGAAGCAAAGTTTATCGTTGGTACAAAATGTTCTCAAGAAGAAGAGAAGACCGAGAAGATGTAAACGACGAAGAGCGTGCCGGACGCCCTAGGAATTCAACAACAGACAAAAAGATTTATGAAGTAAAGAAAAAAGTGGTATTGGGCAATCATCGGATCACCGTTAAAGAAGTTGCTGAGGCTGTAGACATATCGATTGGCTCGTGCCGTTCGATTCTTATCAATGATTCGAGCATGAGGCGAGTCGTCGCGATAACGCCCCTACACACACATCGTTGCTTATGCGTGACGTTTTGGCCTAAAACAACACACTAATGATGTCGCAGCCACCGTATTCCCCAGATCTTGCCCCCTGTGACTTTTTTTTGTTCCCAAAATTGAAGAGGCCCATGAAATTACGATGCTACGTTACGATTGCCGAGATAAAGACGGAATCGAAGAAGACGATACTTTACTATGGAGGAACAAGATGAAAAAAACATTTTTTGAAACGTTGGCAAAAATGAATAATATCTCATGGAAATTACTTTGAAGGGGACAAAATAGATGTTCATGAATAAATAAATATTTTTTGAAATAACACAAAATTCACGCTCGATCATTTTACAATGTTTATTACTACTACTACTTTTACTTTTTTTCTTCAAATACTACTACTACTTTTTTTCTTCAAATTACCTAAGCTTCGCCACCCAATAGGTCTATATAACGCTCGAGTAAACCCCGATTTGGCATCGTCGGCACCCGTATTAAAAAAATAAATTTAATTTACAAATATTTTTGGTTTTTCTTATATAATGTATTTGTTTTTATTTGAAAAAATTAAATGAATATATTACAGTCAATCTGGGTAACTTTGTCAGATACGAGCGATATCTTACACCATATCTTAAAGTTTAAAGCAAATTGCAATAGTGTTTCTGAATTATCCGTGCTCTCATAATATTTTTCACCCATAGATATTCACATAAAACTTTTAAATACATCAGTAAAAAGAAAATCTGTATTTATGTAGTCTGTCAAAGTTACCATAGTCAAATGGAATGGAATGGAATGTGAATGGAATGAATGGAATAAAATTTTTGACAAACAAGGGTTGTTTCCCTTTCATTTGATACCCATATTAAGTTGGTTGAACGAAAATATGTACGTAAACCGCCATTTTGAACTTGCGGCCATCTTGGATTTGAGTTTTTTTAACTTAAGCCTTTCATTTGATACCCATATTGGCTTGGTAGTTTTGAAATATATACGGCGCCATTTTGTTACGGCGGCCATATTGGATAGCAACAAAATTAAATTTATATGATTGCATTGTCACGGGTAACAAAGATACATATATGCAAAATTTCAGCTCAATCACACATTGGGCAGTGGGTGAGATTTAGCTTGCAAGATTTGAAGACCCGCGCGCCCTGACGACGAGCGGATGTCAGAGGGGGCGGGCGGCGTGCAAGCCGGCGGGCGGGGGTCGAGGCGCGTACTTAACTATTAATAGTACCTAATTACATATCAACTATATTAACATTACGAAATGAGTTAATCTCAGAAACTATTTTTATTTAAATCAAACCAACTAACGATATAGTAATTATTATTTACTAAAAAAATATTTTTAATTTGAAGTAATTAAATGAATTATAAAAGATATCCCCTATAATCTCGGAAACAAATAAAAAATACGACGAGAGAAAGGAACACGGTATAAGAATTTAGAGTGTTGGCCTCGTTGAAATTAAATAAGTGTTTGGGCCGGAACAGTTTAAAATTTTACATATTGGAATTAGTGGCGGAATTAGTTGGAACGCGTACAAACTGGACTGTCGGAACAAAATTATTGTGGAAGTTGCGATGACCCATTCCTGTTCCGGAATAGTTAAGTTTCTATAGCAGTCTTGGCAGTCTAGTTGGAACTGATCCGGAACAGGCATCTAGCGTTTTGTATTCCGCAACAGTGTTTCTACCGGAATGAAGCATTATTAGTACTTACATACCTATACCTATATTTGCAACGCACGTAGTGGCTAAAGTAATACGATGATGTTTCTAATTATTATTATTTCGTTATTAAAGGCTATCTGAGAATTAAAGCCCGTAATGTTATATAGCTTATAGCACTCCTGAAGAATATAGCTTTCATACAAAACAAAATTAAATAAATTTATATATATATTTATTTATTTTAAAAAAAAATTATAAAATCCGACCAGGAGTTACAGAGATAATAATAATAACAATTCTTTATTGTACACCTAAGAAACGATACAGAAATGCAATAAAAATATATAAATGTATAAAAATACATTTATATATTTTTATTGCATTTCTGTGTCTTGTTCATTCTGGCGGTTTTATTGCTTAGCATAGAATTTATATCTTAGCGTTTGAACAAACAAAAAACAAACTCTTCCGTTTTATTATAATAGTATAGATTGTATTAGATTGGTGACTCGTGATTTTGATTGATTTGTGAGATCAACAGGGGTCGTAATATTAGTCTGGCATCAAGGCAAAAGCTTAAGAAAAGAAAAAAATGAGTCCACGATGGAAGAGTTGCCCGCAGCGACCCCTGCCACCCCTTTTGAGGGCTACAACGTTCGACCCGCAAAGTGCACCACCTTAAAAAACATAACGGACTCGGGTGCATAAAACTAAAAAAAAAAGAATCAAAAGAAACGAGTTCATTAGTGAACATCTAATTGGTTGAAGAATATTTTTTTTTCTTTTTATTATAGTTTACTTCAGTCGGCTTAAAACATTTTTAAGCTTGGACTATTAGCTGAAAGTAATTTAAAAATAAATATTTTTAATAAATACTTCAAATCATAGGATAAATAGCTAAGACAGGATAATAAAATAAAGAGAAGTTTATATTTTAAAAATAACATAATTGAGATGCGAGCCATTTTCACGTACACACTCAAACGTACGGAGTCGAGACCTCAAATTCATGAAAACTCGTCAGCACATTGTTCGCGAATGTTGTTTCTGAGCTAAGCTAGTCAATCGACGTCGGTTTACGGGCGACTCGACTCTTGGTTTATAGTACAATCATGCCGCTTGGTTGTCGCTGCGGTGGATTTTAATTATTGTCATAGCTTTAGCGGAGATCTCTAGGGTAATATGAATCGATTGACGTAAGAATCATCAAAATCGGTCAATACATTTGGTCTCTACAACACCACATAGGAACGAACAAACACAATTATGTATGTACATACAAACCTACACACATTAAACTTATTTGCGTTGTGCAATCGAGGAAAAACACGAACGCAATTCAGTTTATTAAATAAATAATCGCGTAGTTTAATATATTTTCGAAGCTAGTGATTTTTTTTTACAGCGCCTGAAATTTAATATTAACCACCATCCAAGTGCACTCAAGTGCAGTAAAAAACTTTTTTAGGAAAAACTTTTATTTAAACACTATTAAAAGGAGAAAATAAATTGTTTCTTTTAAATTTTAACTATCAACTCATTACCTCATTATACACCATTTATATGATCATAAAAGCTTGTCGCGTAAACTAGTAATAATTTAGTTATATATAATCTGCTAAGTGTAGAGTTTTAAAGTTTCCATTTAATTAAATATCGATAAACGCGTTATAAGTTGATAGTTAAGATTTAAAAGAAACAATTTATTTTCTCCTTTTTGGAGCGTTTAAGTAAAAGCTTTTTCTAAAAACGTTTTTTTGCTTTTAATTTGTTTTTTATTTTTTAGTTATCACTGGCTAGGTTTCTGTACGTACTGGCGTACTGTACCAGCCTAACATAATACAGTTGGTAACATTCTTCGTTCCGTGGCTTCGTGATTGTTTTTTGGAAATTGCACAGGCTTGGGCTGAATTAGGTGAATAAAGGTGAATAAAGAAATTAGGTTTAGCTGTATCAAGTTTTAACTATCGTTGAGTAGGTGTTTCGCTATTTTCCTGATCACGCCTTTTTAAGGCGTTTTGCGTCATCGTCTTCGTTAGCAAGTTTTCCCTGCCGTTATAATTTCTTTTTCTCCAGCCGTCTCTTCTTTTGTGTTGATATTTCTGTTTTTACCATTTTCGTCCCACGAGTACCGAATAAAAATTCGCCGACCCTCCTAGAGTTCCGTTTAGAAAGGTAAGAGCTAATATACAAAAGAATTCGCCCAGGGATTATTCAAGACATCATATCACAACCCGCTGCCACTCTGTCCTCGGCACGGCCTCACCTTGACTTGGTTGTTTGGAAGAATACGCCACTTATTTCAGCTTGAAGCTTTCTTGTGCCCGACGCAGTTCTGGGCTTTATTTTAGAGTCGTCCTTGTCCTAGGCAGGTCACAGACCAATGTTGATGACGCCCATGTCACCAAATTACACAAGTCAAAGTAAATCAATCGATCTTACAGACTTAAAAAAGTAGATTTTTTTTAATCTGCATTTTTATTATCAGCGAACCCTTTTATTATGTGAAAGCAAAAAAAAAACATCAATAGTGCTACGTATAATATATTAGATTTAGATTGTTGTCACATTATTTTTCTAATTGTTCTCGGCAAGCCCTTTCATTTCATACCCATATTGCAGAAATACATAAATAATAAATATTCCGCCATCTTAGATGTTCCGCCATATTAGATTTAGAAAAATGTCAAATTATTTATCGAGTTAATCTCAGCGTGCCCTTTCATTTGATATCCATATTGTAGAAGTAGACTAAAAATAACTATTCGGCTGTCTTGGATGGTCCGCCATATTGGATTTAGAATGAAGTTATTGTGCAGTATCATTCAAACCAAACGTGTATACAAAATTTCAGTTCAATCGGTTGAAGATATCTACTTCAAAATTGAGCTCAAAGATTTCACCCGATCTAACATACAAGTATACACATTGCAAGTTCAATAAAAGCTTTTAAAAATCGATTTAAATGTATTCTCGTCATAAAAATAACAATTTTGCTACAGCCCTTGAAAGCTTTTGATAAAATTTAGTTTATTTAAAAACGATTTTTGTTTCGATATTATTTTCAAGATGATGATCATCGTTGTTTTATTTTCAGATTTTCAATCGACACATAGAAATTCCATTTGATTAAAGCGGCAGCACCTGCCGCGTTTAATTTTCATCATTGTGGGTCTGTTGGTACGTATTCAAATAGCAAAGTGATTCTATATATTTTTGACGTGATAACTTCATATAAATCGATAAACGCGCGCTGCACGCACGAAAAAGCATATGTCATTGTCACTATCATTGTCCGCTTGAACCAAGCTTGCAAAAGAGAGCGCGATAGAGAGGCTCGATCGGACTAAGCGTTTACATTGTCACTTGCAGTTAACCTGTATAACTTAAGTAAAAACACATTAATTAACGAGTGTAAATAAATGTGAATTTAACGTAAATATATATTTAAATAAAAAAAAAAAACAGATATATAATTTTCAATTAATTCGGCGATAATAATTTAATGCAATTCATAAACGTATGCAATTTTTCATCAATGTTTTCTTATGAAGTTATTCAGGTCAATTATCGTCCGTAAACCATCTTCACGGACAGGTTTTTTAGTTAAATACTAAAACTGCGTTTCAGAATTGCTCGAGTAGGCGGAATAATAAGTATCTAACACAATTATACAGATACTTCGTACGCGTACTCTAAAACTAGCTTTATGGCGTATAATAGTATTATGGCGCAAAGCTCACGATGTATTGAACTTGATCATCGATGTTCCACTTCAATAGTTTCGATTGCTAAGTGGTTGTTAAATATCCTCAATATATACCTAATAATAGTTAGTATATTATTCATTAAAATAAATAGTATCATTTGGAAATGTTAAATTATATTATTATTTAACAGTATACATTATTACATTGTTATTTTTACATTGTTATTAATCGTGGAGCGAGGGCACAAATGTGTGATTGTAAACGCGACAGATTATGGGTTCAATTACCATTCGAGGAAATGAAATATTTCATATTTTTATTTCTTCGCTCTGGGGTGGAGGCTCTGGTTCGCCACTCATCACGCAATGCCTCCAGAATTTGACGGAAACTAGAGAGCGGAGAGTCTTAACACTAGCCTCTCTCTGCCTACTTCTTACATGCGGAATATAATGTGAAGCTGAAAAAAAAAAGACTTTTTTTAAACATTTTTAAAGTGTTATTCCACACTTAGGAAAGAAAAATACTTAGAAAACGTATAAAAATTTAAACGTAGCGGGACTGGAAACCGACCAGGCTCTCTGAACACTAGGCCATACGTTCTCATCGAGCTACATCGAAATTTTTAGTGTGTGACCAGAGCGAAGAAATAAAAATATCATCAATGATTTAAAATATTTATTTTAAATTTTTCAATTTTTATATTAAATTCAAACGATAATTGACTTATGGCATAAATTATTTTATTTGTGTAATATACTATAAATATTCGTTACAAATTCGTTAATATGTAGTTACTACAATGCACACAGAACCGTATCGAAACGCTTGCCTTGGATTCAGAACTTTAATTTACTTGCAGCCAAATTAAATTACTTAATAACTCTGAATGGGCTCGATATATGTTAGCGGAATCGACATAGAGTTCCCGAGTCCTGGTAAAATTAAAACTACTTCGTGAACACTGTACCAACTCATTTAGCGATAATGGGAAACGTTAGTGGTTAAGAGATTAACCAGCTACCACTTCAGAGTTGGCGACTCGACTAGAAAGCTTTCTATCAATAAATCTATATATATACCAACAATAAATAATATTTTCTGTAGATACATTTTTTTCGTTAATAACATACATATAATAATAATTTTTTTATAATACTTAAACAATACCAATTATAATAAATACTACGACACAAACAATAAGAGATAATATGTACACATTATTCTTACTTTACCATTTACTTACTTTACTTATTTTAACATATATACATGTATATATATTATATACATTATATTATAAATGGTACGAAATAAAAAAAAGGATAACAATCACAAATCCAAATTAATAAATATTGATTGAAGGCTTCAGCGGTAGGGGTAGATGGATTTTTGATCTGAAACTATTACCCCCTTCAATCTATGGCGGCGAGGGGCGTTCTGTTGTAGTGTGCAAATTTATAGCACCGCCCCGCGCTCCTGTACCTGCGCCTGCTTGTAGACGTGGGTGTCTTTTGGGCAACATTGCACCCCATTGCAGGCGCACTCGACGGCCGTCCGCTGCAAGGGTAGCCGGCCCCGCGAATATTACCGAGCACTGCTCAAACTTTATTGTGAAGTGATAATAAATGTTTAAATCTTTAAATATTTATTCACTACCAACTTATTTACTAGCTGTATTTAATTTTAAACTTTTTCTTTTTAAAGTAACTGAGATTGGTTTTTGTAAATAACTTACGTATTTTATAAAAATTGTGTGAAATAAAATAAAAATTGCGAAGTGTGCAATTTTTTTTTTCATTTACAAAAGTTTATTTCGATATGGGTGTTCTTTTAATTGTTGTCATTATAGCTACCGTAATATACGCTCGAATTAAATTGGGACCTATGTTCGACCCCTTCTACAACCGACGTAACCATTGGCGACTAAGGAGATATCATCACAATTAAATATCTCAAAATGTCAACAGGGACATCACCCCCCATGTCTGGGGTGGAAGCCCTTAATATTACCAGCGTCGTCAAGAAAACAATATCGCCGGTGATATTAGATAATACGTGGTCAAAGATGGCTCGACTACTGTTCATGCTGTTGTGTTCAACGTTTGGATGTACCATGAACGGATTCTTTGTGTCTTCATTTTTTGTTGAACACACGCTCAAACGCATTGGTAAGATATGAATAAATTTTATAACATATAAATACTCCCGCTTTTACTTTGCAGGGTAGGCAGAGAGAACCTGGGAAACTAGTGTTAAGACACTTCCTTTCCATATTCTCTGATGAATTCTGGAATTACCAAAGCGAAGATATATTAAATATTTAATTTCCGTGAGAGGGAATAGAACCCACAACATATGCGACTGTATCGCAGGCTTGGGCATGTGAGCTACTACTGGCCACAATAGTCTTATAATTTAAATTTTCTTGTCGTTCTAGCTTAAAATCACAATATATATAATAATAACGACTGTGCAAAAGAGATAATTATTTTGTTCTATGTAGTTAATATAATTTACAATATTTATGCTTTTATATGTTATTATATATTTATTTATTTTTATTGATTTTATATTAACCTAATATACCTTAATTAAAAATAATACGTGCATGCGATTATTACTGCTCTTAATTTTTATAATTAAAGTATTATTAGTAATCTTAGTGTTTTTACATATTATTGTAATGATGAACTATGATATATTTCTATTTAAAACAGATTTGCAGAGGCCGTAGTGCTAGAGCTCTAGGTTCTCTCTGGCTACCATGTTAGGGGAATAAGCCATAAGGGGGAATAAGCAATAAGCAATAAATAGGGTAAAACTCTAAAAAAGGATAGATGACCAAATGTGATAGATATATTCCCACCCACTTTCTAAAAATCCTATTTACAAAAATAAAAATTAAGAATACGCCCCTTATTTTTTTGAAACATAATTTTATGAGCGAATATATTTGCAGCGAATCCTAAAAATGCTTGAAAATTGAAAATTTGTATTTTTATAAGTACCAGTGGCTTACATTCTATTTTTATCATATTAAAATTTAAAAAGGCACCTATCCCAAGCTAAAAGGATTGTCACCGCCTCAAATTTTTGAAGGATAGATAGCCCTAAGGACTTCTACACTACTATATACAAAGAGCGTCGTCAAAGTGTTTTATATTTATGTCGTTTATTTTAATATCTACTATTAAACCAACATATTAATAGATATATGCTGACAACAAGCGTGTATATATTTAATTCATGCCTTCACTGGCTGGCAGAATAGAGCATAAAAGCTATATGTTGGGAATATTGCATATTGGATCTGTAACTCCACTTAGGAAGTATGTTCAGTAGAGATGAAAGATACGAGATGGACGTGGAAAGGCGTATTGCTGCCAGTAACAGGGTTAACGGAGCCTTAGCTGCATTGATGAGACGGCGAAACGTTAGAACAGCTGCGCGTTTAGCCGTACACAATGCAGTTTTGGTACCGACACTGTTATACGGCAGCGAAACGTGGGTATTACAGAAGAAGAATGAAAGAAAGATGAATGTCGTGGAGATGCGATTTCTTCGTAGGATATGCGGAGTCAGCGTAGCTGATCGAATCCGCAATGAAGAGGTACACAGAATGGCAGGTACTAGCGAGGATGTCACGGTGAGAATGAAGAAGAACGTGCTCAGCTAGTTTGGTCACGTCGAAAGAATGAGTGATGAAAGAATGACAAAAAAGATTTATGATGGAAAAGTGAGTGGTAAGAAAGTTAGGGGGAGACCTCGGTTGACCTTCGAAAACACAGTATCAAAGATACTGGAGAAAGAAAAAACGAGAAGTCACGTAAAAAGCAAGAGGACCCCCCCGGAGGGCAGGTATGTAGAGACCGTAACGCTTGGGGCTCCGTTCTCTCTGACTATCCCTCGAGGGATAAAGCGTGAAGGTAGTAGTAGTAGTAGTAACTCCACGCAAGTCTTGTAAAAGATCTGGTTTAATTCGGCAGTAATTTTACGCTTGATTAATTAAGTCAATTTTAGAGAACAATCTTCCACAATATAAAATATTTTTACCTCTAATTATATTATTAAAACATAATAGATTATGTATTAAGGATATTATTTTCATATCTGTCACGTTTGTTTTAGGTAACGTTTTTCTTGCCTGCGTCGGTTTGGCCGATATGCTTATAACAACGTGTATAATGCCAGTTTGTACGGTTATCTTGCTATCTGGTCAATGGGATAATCTCAACGTTTGCAAAACTCTGCAGTTTCTGGCTATAACTTCGACTTATTGCTATAGCTTTTACTTTCTGGTAAGTAATCTGACAACTGATGCAAAACTGGTCTAGGCCTGCACCGACTTCTAATGATTGTTTTTAACACGATTGTATTACTTTTTATTCAAAATAGCAACATACCAAATTTTGCCTCTAATCATTACAAAAAGAGAGGTATGGGGGCTACAATCCTTAACAAAAAAGTTGATATTCGGTTTCTATTGAAGATTTTTATAAAATTTAATCTGAACATGACTTGGATAGTCGTAATAAGCGCATTATTATTATTTTTCATTTTTTGTTTGTTGTTTTTCAGAATTTTCGTGATATTACAAATTGATATTGAAGTTTAAATTTCATAAGGATTTCTTCATCTTGATAGACTCCTATAAATGTATTCCCGCCTGTAATTGTTATTATTTTACAGCTTGTGGCCGCCGATGACTACTATAGACTTTGTCATTCTAATCAAGAGTACGAGGTCTTCATATCTATGCGAATCGGACTCATAACATCACTTATCTTTTTATTAAGTGGCGCCCTGGCTGCTTGTGGCGTTTTCTTGGGTTTGGATTACGATTACTGCAGGCGCGCACATTATGGTAATTTTTACTTCCGTATTACCACAATTATGGTGTTCCATGGGGTACCCGGCTTTCTGACGATCATATGCATGATATTAACAGCAATTGCCATAAGAAGACGTGCACGACGACATGGTCACTACAAGAGATCTCAAATGTATGAACGAGACAACGCTATGAACGCCTCTAATATTGTCTCCTATCTTCTCTATGTAGGAACATGGTTACCTTACATTGTCATTGTCTACGAATACCCTGGTATATCTGATGATAAATATTACGGTGCGGCATGGATTGGATTAATCCGTTCCATTATTACTAGCTTCATATATGGAACAGTTAATCGCAGTTTCCGTCGGGCCTACGCTCATCTCTTTAATTACTGCTTCTGTAAGAGTTCTCTGTCTAATTCTTTCTCTGGACGCCACCGACGCACAATGGAATATAGAAAAGGCACTGGTGAAATAAAGGTGCATATTATGCACCAGGCCGTGAATACTAGCAGCCCACAACGAGGAGTTCCTGCCATACGCGAGACTCAGGAATTGTGAGTGTTGGCACATTTTGATCTTCCGACCACACGACTATAAAGAAATTTGCATGAATGTTTCAATATTCCCATTTGAAATCTATTATTAAGGTAGTTCGGAATCATTGGCAAAATTCTGTAAGTTAGAATATAATTACAAAAAAAATGCTAACATTATCGAGACAAATATTCATTGAATTCGCATGAATTCATCACCATCTCCTTTAAAATATTTGGCTTTATCTTAATGTAGGCATTCTTATTTGATGTTTCTTATTATAGTAACATATGAAGTACGATGAATGATGGATTATTATATTAAAATTTAAAAATGAATAAAAATACCCCTCTAAATGAGGAATGGAATAATGGAGAATGGAATACTTAACATTTTAATTGGGTAACTTATATATGAGTCAAATCTGTTAGGTTATAGATAATAGGATAATTTATTTTATTGCTTATACTAAATTGATATTACTTTTGAAAATTTTAAGAGTAAGTGTAGCGTTCATGAATTATGATATAATGTACTTATTTAGAAAACGTATAAAAAATTGAACGTAGCGGGACTTGAACCCGCGCCTCCTGGAAACCGACCAGGCAAATTTTTATACGTTTTCTAAATAAGTATTTTTCTTTCCTAAGTGTGGAATAACACTTTAAAAATGTTTAAAAATATTATATAACGTATTAGCGTAATTCAATTTATCTATATGTTGCCGTCATATCTTAGGTAATTAGTGTGACATTATGAACAATACTTTTCTCAATAAATGTGATTTTTTTTCAGTGATTATTTTAAGCACTAGGCAGAAAACACGCGCAAATTTATTTAATTTTTTATTAGTTGAGGAACATAGGGTAAAGAAGGGAACATAGAGTTGTTTAGTAGCGTATAAACACGAACGAAACATTTTGATATGAACAATATTTTAAAGTACGTAATAAAATATATTTTTCCAAAAAAACCTACAAACATTTTTAAGATATATTTTTTAAACAAAATTTTTGTAATCATTTATAAAATTTTATAATTTTTAAATCTATCCTATATAAATAAATATTTTTATATAACATACTTTATACATTTATACATGTTTTTTTTTATATTTTTTCATTGTTTTTGTAACACTTCCGTCCAGTGGATTATTTAATTTTTTTTTTGTTTAAGTCATATAATATGACTTTCACAAAAAAAAACTATAAACGTCGGACTGCATATAAATATGTAACCTTGTAATTATTTTATAAAAATATATAATGCACGCAGATTGGAACAAAATCTACTTTTATACGATTGTTAAATGATAGAAGAATCTATTTTGATACCGATGGTTAAATGATAAGAGAGATTATTTTGATATGGAAAAATGAAATTGAGAGTTTTAAGTCTATTTTGATGACGTATTCAATCTTGCTTCGTACAGAATTAAATTGCATTTTTATAAAGTCTTATATATTCTTCGTAGTCACATAATTAAAGTAAGAGTAAATGTTGTGTTCTAATTATTACAATTGACGTAACTGAGTAGTAGTGATTTATCTTAATGTTTATCTTAATTGATAGACCATTAATATATACTCTTCCTAACGATTGCTTATGCTCGAACTTATGTGCGAATATTAAAATTAATTTATACTGTAATAGGTATCTAGATTATCTTTTCATTCTGTAGAATTTTATTCTAATTTAAAGTTTTTTTCTATATATAAATACAATTTTGATATATATATATATATGTATATATATATATATATATATATATATATATATATATATATATATATATAAATGATATGTTGAGATATTTCTAGCTTAATATCCATATTAAATGTATATTTAGATTGTAAGGATATTTAAATGAATAACCCTGTTCTTTAAGGCAATCCGATATTTTTGATGTTTGCAAAATATTCAATTATTAATGTTATAAATCAAGTTAATATAACACAATTGTTTTCAAAGGATCAAGGAACAGGATCGGAAAACTAAATTTAGAAAATATTAGTTTTCTGATTTGAAATCATTGAATATAAATAAAATTAACTAAATCATGATTTGAGAAAAAGAAAAATCTTACAGGAATATTCATTGCATAAGTAAACTTAAATGTAGTAAAAACTATGATATATAAAGTTTCTTGGAACTATTGTAATCTTAAAAAATAAATTATTTTCAATCTACGGTTTTTTTTATTTTCTATAATTTTTTAAAGTTTTTTTTGACTGCATAAAACTAAAAAGAAAATAAACAAGTCCAATAGTTTATTAGGATTAACAGTCGGAACCTATAAGTAATTCTTCAATCAATAAAATCTTTCCCAGGAACCCCGCATAATTTAAAGAGGTCCCGACTGTTAATCCTAATAAACTATTGGACTTGTTTATTTTCTTTTTAGTTTTATGCAGTCGGGGTTTTTATTTTTACAAATATTTTTTTATTAATTAAAGAGAATAGAACGC